>WNYC01000089.1:0-118145 GCA_021396375.1 Sporothrix mexicana | reverse complement strand
ACGGAGCCATCCCCCCTCAAAAAGCTTGCCATCAAGCTGCACCTGACGCATGCTGATGCTGCCCCCGTCGACCACCTGCCCCCCCCCCCCCCCCCCCCCCCACCCCCAAAAAAAAAAAACGCCAAAACGCCATCACCGTCATCGCCGTTACCACCGCTGTCACTGTCGCCTTCGACCTTCGACGGCATCGTCACCGTCATCCCCAAACAAAAGAAAAGAAAAGTCTGACAGTTTCCTTCTGTCACAAAAAGGGCCTGCCCTGTCCCCTTTGCCTGCCGAAGATCCTCTCCTGTCGTCGGTCAGGCTGTCCAGATTGGAGATTTGACCCCCAAAGTCGACAGCCCTGAAGGGGAGAATGCAACATAGTGCAGAGATACAGTCCGTCACTGTCTCATTTCACGGTCGTGCAGGCTTTGGGCTGTTTTGCGGGTTCGTCGTTGAGGATCTTGGTGCTCGGTATTTCAGAGCAGCATGGGCACAGGGCATCAGATTTGCTGCAGAAAGGCGACCCAAAGACCAGAGACAGAGACATAAAAGACCCTAATACAGTACGACAGTACGGGTATGTCGTACTCCGTGGTGAGCCACTGAAGGGCAAGTTGCGATTGGTCCCACAGGTTGCTGTCACATCTCCACCGCCCCTTTTTTTCACATCGTACTTGCCATTTTACATGCATCTAACGACGCATCTTGCTTGCTTCTCTCTTTGAGCAGTTTGCTTCTGTGTTTGCTTTTTTTGTGGTCTAATTCAAATTCGTCGTGAGGTACGGAATACGTCGTAAGTTGCACGTCACCTTTCTTTTCTTTTTTGTCAGGAATTCTTCAGAGGCTGCGCCTCAGCTGTCTTAACGTGTGTCTACGACATATACCCTCTTCCAAAAGCGTGTAGCAATCCAGGCAAGTTGCCTGACTACTTTCTTTGCCCGTTTTCCCCCTTTTTCTGTTTCTTTAATCGTTTCTTTTTTATCCGCGCTCCATTTCGCCTTGTTCTGACAAAAGACCCCTCAATCACTGGCCAGCAGCAAGCCAACCGGGCTATCCTCCGGAACTGGGGTTCGTGTCTGCCCAATCACTTGATGTCTAGGCCAATTACTCCGTATTTTGGTTTCATTTTGACAGCGATCGTCTTCATTCTTTTTATTCTTCCGCTTTCTGAGGCCCAGTTTCGGCCGTCTGGGTCGCTGCATCTACTAGTTGCTCGCCGTATTTTCTATCCTTGGTCCGGCGCTATTCTAGCTTCTTCTCGTTGGCTTTATTTCTTTATTACTCCTTTTTCTGCGCCCTTCTTTGGCCTTGGTCTCCGTGTGACTTTCTTCTTTTCTTCATTCTTTTTCCTCTTCCCGCTTCTTTTTTTCTTGGCATGGTAGTCGCGAGGAGATCCACATGTCAAAATGTAGCAAGAGGAAAAACAGCCAAAGTCAAAGACACAGAAGAAAAACACGACAGTCGGGTCGAGTAATTTAGTAAGTCTACTGAATGACTCCATAGTCCGTACAGTCTGACTCAAGTTTGAATCCGATTCCGACGATGTCAGCTTCGACTAAGAACCACCAGTTCGGGGCCTTTGGTAGGAAATCTCTGGTACAGCGCTTTCGGTACTCTGAAGCGCTACTTTTACAGCACACAGCCACTAGAACCACTAGGCAATGCGGAACACAGAGTCCTCAGTAGATCCCTGCTCAGTATGACAACTACAGCAACAACGACATGTCTCCTGTCCTCCCCATTTCAGCTGCCAGTTGGTTTGACAAGCACTTCTCCCTTTCTTTCGCGAGGTTCTCAGGCCAGCAAGCCATTGCTCAGTCGGTACTTGCAGACATTGTCTGCAAATGGATGAACCTACGGAGTACGACACAGATGGCTTCCAATTCCAGCTACGACTTGTCCATCTTACGGTTTCAATGTCATGATGAAGTAGTGGGGAAGAGAGGACAGAAGGTGGAGAAGGGCAAACAAAGAACGACAAGTGCCGTCAACCGCCAACAGTCAACCAACTGCCAAACATTGATTGACAAAACAAAAAAAAACTCGCTCTTCGCTCTTCGATGTCACTCGGCATCTTCCGTCTGTTATCCTTTCGGAGAAAAATTCGGAGCATGCATCGGCTGCACGAGAAATCATATGATTGAGAGATATTCTCCAGTGTCTTTTTCATTAACTACATGAATGTGAAATGAGAAAGGAAGAAGATAAAAAAGAAAAAGTACCAAGAACCAAGCTCACCAACAGCTCGCATGTTTCTTCCGTCGCCGGAGTTTTTTTTTTTTTTTGTCTTTTCTTTTTCTTTTTTCTTTTATATATGTTTATTCTCTCAACACATACAGTCACAGAGTGCGCCGTTTCTTGTCAGATTGCCGCCGTCGCACCTACACTCGCACAGACAAGATACTCGACCGAGGACAAGGACTGGCGGTGTGCCGTGTTCCTTTGTGCTCTTTCAATGATCCTTTCTGAGGGATGTTTGTGATATTTGTGATGCTTGTGCACTCCAAACTGTACGCCATATGTCGCGTGGTGTGGTGCCTCCGTGGTTTCGCATGCGTTCTGTGCTTGTGCTTGTGCTTGTGCTTGTGCTTGTGTTTGTGCTTGTGTTTGTGCTTGTGCTCGTGTACATGTCCGTGCTCTGTGTTGTATACGGTCTGTATTCTACATGTTTGTGTTTTACAATTTTGTACGTGCATTTTGGCTTTCTTTTGGGTTTTTTTCCCTTTCTGCCTGTCTTGTCTTTGCTGCAGTGCCCCCATGTTGTTGTGTTTCGTCGAGGACAGGGCAGCAAAACCAGCCAGTGCTCTGTTTTCCTTCTCCTTCTTCCCCTTCTGTGAGACAAGTCCGACGTTGTCTGTTGTCTTCTTTTATCATTGTCTTTGGTCTTTTCTCCAAGTGACAGACCAACCAGTCCCACCACCGTGAGCCTGGGATAGAGCGCGTCTTTACTCGGTATATTGACTTGTCTCGCCGTCTTTTTGTCGTTTCGACTAGTTACATTAAGTTTCCTGGGAGAGACAGTATACAATGGACGTATGTACTCCGTACTTGTCCGTTCTTTCGTGTCGGGCAGGTTGGTTCCATGCGAGTCATGCCTTGTATGTTTTTTTTTGTAAAATATAAAAATATAAAATGAAGATTTAAAGGAAATAAAGAAAATCGCTCTTTGTTTTTTTTTGTTTTTTTTTTTTTTCTTATTTTCATTCTATGTTATTTTTTTCACTAAAAGAAATGCTAAAGAATGTTTCAAAACTATACATAATATTTATATTACAAGAAACAATTAAAAAAGAGCATCGATCAAGAAGTGCTCTCCACATGTTTTTTTTTTTTTAAAAAAAAAAAAAAGAAGAAAAAAAGAAAAAAGCTTACTTGATACTGGATATTCATGTCCGTGTTCAGCTGTCAAATCCCACGACTCGACCCTCCATCCCACAGACGATGCAACCCAACACGACCGGACTCTCCCTGTCTTGCTGTGGTGTCATGTGTAGTGCCAAGCCGTGTCCTTTGTATCCTTTGTGTCCCTTGTGTCCTTTTTGTCATTTTGTGCTTGATGTCCTTTTTTGCAGCGATGAAGTACAAAAAGTACTGTTATTCGACCCCTCTTCTATCAAAATGAAAGCTATCTCTCGGAAGCTCCTCTCCATTCGCCTCCCTCTTGCTACTTCTTTCATCGATATTTGTTTTTGCTTCCACCGTTGCCCATCGTCCTGCATTCATATCTGACTTTTTCCTCTTCTACTTATTCCTCTTCCAGAGGTTTGTTTATCGTTTTTCGATTTTCATCGTTCGGTTTCTCATACTGTATGTTTTTTTTTCTGTCTGTTTTCTCACTTTCTCCATTAACGTGTGGCCTGACCGTTGAGACCATAACCGCCACCCGTTGCCCGTTGCCCGGTTCCCGCCTCGATCGCCTGCACAATTCTCGATATTCCACTTTGCATGCCGTTGTCGAGATCTTGAGCTAATATCTGGGAGTGTGAGGTGCATTTAAAGAGTGGTTATGTCAGGGGCAGACGAGGCTGTGAGATGTCCTCTTGTCGTTTTCCGTATCAGGACTTGGTAAAGATAGTAAAAGTAAACCCAAAAACCAAAGTCGTGTTCATCCTGACGTTGCACTACAACTGGAGAAAGAAGGAGATTCCACTTCCACCGTCACCTCCACCACAACTCCTCCGAATTCAAAAAGGCATGGCCAGGGGTCTGGGCCTGGACTGGACCTGGATCAGCAGCAACTGGATATGGCTCCTTCCTTGTCACCTGTCCACCCTCCATCGTGATTCATCAGTGATCAATATCGCATCCTGTCCCCTCTCCCGTCAGGATCAAAGTCACTCTCCAAGTACTTTTTCGCCTCGTTTTCTGCCAATCGCTACTCCGCCATGGCGACTGCAACGGTAGCAGGCAAAGTGGAGGGATGTCGCACTCGGTATTTTTTCCGTTTTGATTATTGGTTTTTGGTTGATGGCCAAGACAAATTCAAGAAATTCAAGAGGACACCAAAGAAATACTAAGAATGAGGTACGGAGTACTCTAAAATTCGTTTTCTTCGCACGTTGGATTTCTCATTAGGCCAATGGGCCTTTTGATTTTTTATGATATTTTTTATGATACGATTTATTTTTTATGACATTTGATTTTTTACCTCCTGGCGTGCCCTTGTCTCGCCTCAAAAGTACCTGTGACCTGTGCCATACGAACATGATGCACTTGTCGTTCCAGCTGCCAATAATGATGGATGTCCACTTCTTTTGGCGTCCTTTTTGTCACATTCGTTCTTTTGTTCTTTCGCCCCTGGCAGCTGATAGCCAGATATAAGTAGACAGATCGAGGGATTGATGGACGTCCATCGGTGTTTTGACGGGAGATGTACAGCTAGGTGCTGTCCTTTGCCATCCAGCTTAATAAACTGCTCACCCACCAATACGTCGATAATCACCAGTCGTTTTCCTGTTTCGCTGGTACTTGATGGCACTTTCTCGCCCGACTATCAAAACATGCAAATCACGACCCCAAGCTGTATTTCCGAGGAGGGCACAGAAGTCGAACAATTCTAGTCTTCTAGCCAGGGAGGCCCCCAGATCCTTTTGCAAGACCCTTGGGGTGGAAAAAATTTCCCAGAGGAAACCCTCACGCAGTACAATGTTGAGACGTTGTCACTCTCCCTCTCTAGCAGCCGTGAACTGTCCAGTACGGTTGATGCCAAGCCTTTTGCAGCCCTTCGAAACTCTTTGGAGCCTTCTGACTCGCGGCTCTAATGCCTTGGGCAACAGACCTGTTCGACAGATTAGGCAGATTAGATAGATTTGCATGGCCGGACGACAGACGGACAGCAGACCGTCGACCCCTACGCCGCTGATTGATGGGTTATCGAATGCTTTGAAAGCTTCTCGAATGATTTTGAAGGGCCCTAATGCCTATTCTGTCAGTGATCTGCTCTATTGTCAGTCTACTCGCCCAACGGTTTATCCGGTACTCAACTGCCGTTGACATGAACATCATTCGGGTTTGCCGCATATATCTAGATATCAACATGGGCCTACGATGTATTCTGGATTGGACTATCACGAATCGAGACCGAGTTGCGAGCGAGGTTGTGCGGAACGTTTTCCTGCCCCCTGTCCCCGTTTCTCCTTTTCTCCTTTTCTCCTGGTCTTTTCTGTGACTGTTTTACAATGCACTTGTGTTTCTTTGTTGATGGTTTCGCTCGTCTGGGAAGATCCTTGCGAGGCGAGGCGATGTTCCGGAGATGGGCAAGATATTGAGAAAGAAAGCGATCAGAAATGATAAAACTCGATCAAAAAGTGACGAGAAAATAATGAGAAACGGAAATGCCATGAAAAAAAAAAACCAACAGACAGACCCAACAGATGCGCTCGATGCGTTATCAGTTTGCGACTGGCCATCAAACGAAACTCCACCAGAAACTGTCCACTGTCCAACAAAACACGGCCAACAGCTCAGCCTCCTATTTGCCCCTCCCCCCCAAACTGTATTTTGCCTCCCCCACGTCTGCACCAAGACACTGTTTTTTCGCTTTTGTGACAAGTCACCTCCGCCCTATGTAAAAGGCACCAACAGATACGCCTTGCAGATTCACAAGAACACAATGGCACAATTGCACAATTGCACAATCCTCAAAGGTTTGGGGGCACAAAGATGCCCAAATGTCCAGAAACGGGCAAAATCGATATATTGAATGGAAGCAGAATTGCATTTCGAGAGGCTGGGCTGGTAAAGGCGCTGAAAATGGTGAAGAGTCGGGCAGAAATTGCATCTCCTTCTCTTGAATTGATGACAGAGAAACGGCAGGAAAAGATGCGGAACTGAGTTTCCCATCCTGTGTGCAGAGCACAAAATGCGTTGTGCGTCGTAGTTCTCCTGTCATACCCATCTATCCATCGCCCACCATCCACCAGCCATCAGCTTCCACGATCAGTCTGCATCTTCTTCCTTTGGATAATGCCCCGGTGGCTTGACCGTCTTTTCCGTCTTTTTCTCTCTCTTTGGATTCCCTTTGGCTTCGCAGCCAGTCTTCTCTATTCACACCGATTGTACACTAGCCGGTACTTGCATCGCATAGTTACTGTTTTATACCGCGCAAAACAATACTTGTGTGACGCTCCGGATTGTCTGGAGAGACTGGATATTGCATGCAAGTATTGACATGGAAAGGACAATCGTCAATCAGACAACCTCGCCGCCGCATAATCAATGACGACTGGCACATCTGCACTCTGTATCACCATAAGCAAAAGTCCGATCTAGAGTTCGCTTGAACTTGTAGAGAACTCTGCTAAGCCTCGTTGTCGTCTCTGAACAGCTTCGTCTTTGCTTGCTTGGTTGCTTGCACCCTCCATATTTTCTCTTTTCGTCTTTCTTTGTATCTCCCCAACTCCGCATCTCCCCTCTCCTCGTTTTGCCGAGGACCCTCAGTTTTGACAGCTGACCCAAAGAAAACGTTAAAGAACAAGACACGACGATCATTTTCAAAATATTGGATGTTTGGCGCCCCTTTTCCCCTTTGTCCACACAACTGGGAACTTGGAAATCTGGTCAGGAAATGGTTGACTGGACGGGGTGGAAACTGCCGAGAGGAACTCGAAAAAGTAAACTCGAAAAATTCTGGAAGAAAGACCATACGAGGCGGCAGCCTTTTTTTTTTTTTTTTTTTTTTTTGCCGTGAGTTTTCGAGTTTTCGGGCTTGCAAGTGTTAAAAGTACTTTGGACTGGCCTTTCGTCTTGCTAGTTTCTGATGCGACGTTCAATTCGACACGGAAAATAGCGACAAACGCAGCTAGTGCGCTGTCGATCGGGCACGTCGATCTGGCCGAAGAGACTGGAGTTGGAGACCTTGTACTACAAAAAAATGAGGGGAACTTTGACAGGGAGGGTTTGTGCCAACGGTACATGAAAGTCGGGTACTTTGGCTTTCGAGGCTCTGTCGCCTCGCCTGATCGTCCTATCGTTTTGGCGTTTCTTCGTTTTGTTGGTTTTGTCGTTTTGTCGCCTTGTCGCCTTGGTGCCACTTGATTGTCATTTTCCATCACGGGCTCGATGCGCTGACAGCTGCCTGCATGACTTCGCAGACCGTAAGCATCTGTTGATGATGCATCTCGTTCCTGGTGGTCTACTTCGCGCCCGCATTTGCCGTAAACATTGGAAAAACTGTAAAATTTTGCCGTACTTGCAGCCGCTTGCAAAGCCGGTCAAGACACCGTTCGAACGGCCCAAGCCCTCCAAGGCTGTTCCAGGCGCAATCTGCGTCAAGTTTAGCGCCGAACTTTCGCCGCCTGTCGTCCGGCTATCGCCCATCCGTCATCCATCAGTCTTGCATCGCCCCCTTACACCGTCATCTGGCAGCGACCAGCTGCTACCCGTCATCCGTATCCCTCCGCCACATCCGGCGACTATCTCTCGGGTGATTGAAAACCGATGCACTCCGCTTTTTACTATCGACTTGTCGTCATCGGTCAAGTTGTCGCTGAGGTGACGATATTGACGAAACAACGAAACAGATGCAGATGGCCGTTGATCGGAGCTTGTCATGTCTGCATCCGCATGCGTCAGGAATCGTACGAGAATTGTGTTCGAGTGTCGATCCATGCCCTTCTGTCGTTCATCACGTTTCCCCAGCATTCGTGAGACTTGGGAGCATTGGCGAGACGAGGTACCGAGTACAAACGCTGAGGCATCACACGATGGCCACGACTGCCACGAGGAAGTACCCGCGTATCAAGACAGTTGGACGCTCAGACACCTGTGTGTCCCCAGACAAAAGTGACCAGCGGGAGTGACAAGAATGAATGGTATCTTCTTTCGAAAGCGAAATCCTCACAAGATACGGAGAACATTCTCATTTCTCCTCTCCTTGCGAGGCGCCCCATCTCGACGCAACGTGGTAGTGTCAAAAGTCAAAAGTCAAAAGTTAAATAAAAAGGCGTACGCTCGTAGGGCAGATTGAGGTGGTGGACAAGGAGCATTTGATGCGAGAGACAAAGACACATAAAAACGAGACGAAAAAGGGGTCATCAAGAGGAAAAAGGACAGGAAATCCAAGAATGGCAGGCATCTCCACGAGGCCCAAACACAATCTTCCGAAGGAAAACCAACTCAAAAGCAAGGCAACTGCCAGTCTAATTTCTTGGACGGTGGCCTGTTGTGGGAAGGCGCCACCGGCGAGCCAAGGGGAAAACGTCCAGAACAGATCGACACGCTTCGTTGTTGAAGTGAAAGGCTAGCGGTGGGGCAAGAGCGTGGGAGGGAAGCAGTTACCCTCCCTGGAAACGACCTGAACCACTGTTTTGGAACAGGGCCCGGCAGAAACAAAGGGAAGGAGGAAGAAGCTGTTGAAGGCATGGAAGGAGCTAGGGGTTACTGGTTGGGGAGCATCAGCAACGCGATGCTGACCACAAGCTACAACTACGTCGATAATAACCACATCTGGGCGACGACAAGACACTTGACGCGCGTTTTCTAAACAAATGACTCAGAACTGCCGGTGACGGCCGTCATCCCACGACAAACGGTACATGTACAGTCAGGACCTTGAGGCTCAGCATCACCCACCGGGTTGACATTGTCAGTCCAGCTGCTGAGTCTCCTGGGCTGTCTGTTGGTGGCTAGTTCTGGACTTCGATGTGTTGACACTTGTAACTGTACACAAGATTGCCTCTTACACCGCACACCGGCCGAAAACAACGAGCAATTGCCAATGCCACAGCATGATTCAAGGGGTGATTGTCGTTCATCTCCCGTTCGTTCTTTCCTACTTTCCCTTCTTTCCTTCTTGGGCGTTTCTCTTTTTTTTTTTTTTTTTTTTTCGGCTTCTGTCCTTTTACTTCATCTACGGAGTACATACAGCATGCTGCCGCGCAATATGCACTTCGATCCTTCCTCCCTGAGATACGCGCCGCGCCACTTGCCCGGAGAAGACTCCCAGCGTACTTTTGTCCTTTTGTCCTTTTGTCATTTTTCTTCTTCCCATTGCCTCTTTCCCCCTATCACCTATCCACTCAGCCACTGTCAGGCTTTCAGTGACAGCTTCTTGCCATCGTCTCGTTCTTAAATTCTTGTTTTTCGTCTTGGCTGTGGAGCAGTGAGCATGTTATTCTGTTCTTTTCTGTTCTTTTTAATGCAATACGGGGCAACAGGAATACGAGCTTCGGCCACTCCATCTGCACGACACGTAATTACTTCATTCCATGGTTGTAGACCCCGCCCTACGCCTTATGGGCTTATTACTTGGGAAGAGGAAAGGACGGAAGTCATCATCATAGCTTTCCCTAGATAGCAGGTGCATCCCAAGCTCGATACAAGGTCGCCATCTCCCATCCCATCTTCACCGCGACTGCCGTCCTTTGGCACGCCGGTCCAATAGTTCGGTCCATCAAGCCAAGCGAAGGCGCCTTCCTTGTACAGGTACATGAACCAGCGGCAGGAACATGGAGCCTGATGGACAAGACGGGCCCTAGGAAGTCACGCCCCGGGGAAGGTGGTGGTGTGCACTAAAGTGATGGGACGGTGTCTCTCAGTATGCTCGAAGGATCGATGAGGAAGTCGCAGACGAGCTGTTGCTGGTGGTGGCCAGCTGACCCTGCCTTAGTGAATTTTGTCGCGTCGTTTGTTCTTTCCTTCATTTAACGATGCAGGGGGCTTTTTGTTGCATCCACAATATGTTGCTTGATGATTGCTGTCTGTGTATTGTTCATCGTCTATTGTCTATTGTCTCTTGTCTCATATCTCTGGTCTATTGTCCATTGACCATCGACCCTTTCCCTTATGTCCCCGCTCACACGTATGCTGTCACCGACCAGACATACGTTGTGTGGCCAAAAGCTAATGTCCGTCAAGAATTACGCCCCAGGCACATGCAACTGGATTAATCCACGACGGTCAAAAGCCCCATTTGGCATCGACAGGCACCAAGCTCAGGCAACAGGTTGCAGAGCGCAGTTTCGTGGGCGGACAATCCCTATGGCTCAATGCCCGGCCCAAAGCTCGACTCTGAGCTCTAATCGGAACTACAGGCTGACGGACAAATGAACGACTCACAAATGATGGCAAATACTAGACGAAAACGGAACCAAAACGCGCTCTGGGAGGAAAGCGGTATTGGCCGGGGCAAGGGAAGCTGTTCCCAGTCTTCAGTCTTCAGGCCATTTGATCTCTCCCTCGCGTGCCTTGCCTCGTCCTTGGCCACCTTGGCTGTCTGGCATCTCTTTTCAGCCTACACAGATCAGCCAAAGCGAGGCCAGTCAAGGCGCGGCCAGTCAAGGCGAGGCCAGCCAAGGCGAGGCGGTTGGGGGCGATCACTGTGCTGTTACGAGAGTGACAGACGTCAAAACCACCGAGAATAATGCCATTGTGCTCGGCATTGCTCTCTTGAGAGTGGCGACGGCCGCCGAAGTCGGTGGAGATATTTTCCGTTTGCTGGTCAGTCTTGTCTAATGTCATGATAGATGACTGAGCCGGGCTTGTTTTTGGCAGAGCCTGCGCCTCTAATTAACTCGTGATGACAAAAGTTTGTTGTTATTACATTCGCCCTTTCTTCAGTCTCAACAGTAAGACAGCAAGACGACAATACGACAAGACAACAAGATAACAACAAGATAACAACAAGACAACAACAAGACAACAAAGAGAAACACCGGACACATTTCGAATCCTCCGCCATGTCTGAGCGTTCGGGAATTTCACATCCTGTGTTGTTTCTGATGAAGAACATAAAAATGAAACAAAAACAAGAGAAAAAGGAGAAAAGGTAGAAATACGGAAATACAGAAGCAGGGAAATCAGGAAATGAAACGAAACAGCAGAGCGCCAGAATACCAAAGCGCAGCCCGAGTCCCCGGCCAAGTCAACAAGCAGAGGGTCTTAGACAAGAGCACGGAGGATTCCCGATATGGTATCCATTCTCTTCTTTTTTTCTGCCCTGGTTTTGTTGTCGCTAGCCGATGTTGTTTTTCTCTACCTTTTCTGTACCTTTTCTCTACCTTTTCTCTACCTTCTTTACGCCTTCTTTCCCACCTTTTGTGTCTTCTCATCTGACAGTGTTCAGTGTTCACACAGTCAGCTGTAAAACACACATTGCGTTCATGCATATCTGCTGCACGCCGACGCATGTTTCTGCACTTTCTGCACGCTTCCCACCCTCTCATCAGACTTTTGCGTCCTTTTGCGTCTTTCTGCATCCTTCAGCATGTCGGTGGCTCCCGTCTCCATTCGCAGCATTTGCCACTCAATCTGACTGGGAGAAAGAAGCAGAAAATGGGTGGTGGTTACTGAGGGCGCTCAAACCACATTGTGGCAGTTTCTCGCAATGCATCTACCTTGTTGCGAATGTGCAAGGACACGATGCAGAGTAGCACAAAATTATAAACGGCCAGCGACGCGGGACGGTGGCTGAAATTCCCTCAATTCTTGACTCGCCTTGAGAGTAAGACCCAGCCTTTATATTTCGTCAGAGACAGAAACACAGAGACATGATGATATCCTGTCACATATCACCTTTTTTACCATTGCCGTCTTGCATGCATCGCTCTTCTGCGCTCCTTCTTGTCTTCCTTACAGTAGTTGGAGACGACACACATTCTGTCGGCTCTCCGGTTGGATCCTTGCGGCCAAGCGATCCAGATGGATGGAGCTGGATGCATGTGGCCTTTTGATGTTTACCTGTATGCATGTTCCAGCTGGGGATGGGAAGGAATATTAGGAATAATGAGGCACAAAAGGCACAAAAGGCACAAAAGGCACAAAATAAAATACGGTGTGCATATGCACTCAGAAATACGTAACGAAGTAAACATTCAAGCACACAAGTTTCTGTGTGAGGATTGCATTGTATACACTAGATAATACGAGGTGCGAGGATATGCAGGTGCAAGCATAGTACATATTATGCCAGGCAGCAGAATATGTGCTATTTCTCTTTTTTCTTAAAAAAAAAAAGGAAGAAAGAAAAATCAAAAGAAAAATCATAGAAAAATGGGAGTGTTTGTGGCTGCCACAAATATGAAAACTGACAGACGGCTGGACCTCTCGGTACTGCTCCATCCTTCTGAAGACACTGTTTGTTTACACACTCCTTGACAGCCAACGTCGCCAATCTTGCAGACGGCAACGGGCATTGTTCTGTTCTCTTCTTTGTCAATTCTATATCTTGATAATACCAGATAATTTCAAGTTATAGGAGGCATGGATAGCTCATAACTCCGTTTCATCTCCCCAAAGATGTATGTTCCCCTCCGTTAGTTGGTACTTTCTCTACATCCACAAATAAAATGAGACAATCACACGTGTGCAGACACACAAAGGCAGGGAGAAGAGAACGAAAATGAAGAAATGGAGGGTACGGAGCAAAAGTGTAAATCAACTGCAAATAAATTGCACAGAGAGAAAGAGAGAGAGTAAGAGACAAGCTGGTATAGGAAAAGGGTGGTAGAAAACGCCCCGAATAAGAACGTGTGAGTAAAACTGCATTTTCATCTGCAGCCACAGCGACCTGCAGCGAGCCTTGTGGACAGTCTCCTCGTGTTCTTGTGTGTATGAGAAAGAAAATGATAATCAAGGCACATATGCAAGGGGGGTCGAAGAAACAACAGCAGCAAGGGGTTGACAGCGACTGAAGAAGTACGGACAGCATAAATAAAACAATAAAAAAATGAACTAAATGAACTAAATGAACAATATTAACAAAATGAGCAAAACAATAAAAAAAAAAAAAATTACAAACAGACCAGATGCCGATGTGGCCCGACGACGGATGCGTGCTTCTGCACGTTGCGACGTCTACGTATGCATTCGCCTTTCAAGTCTCCGATATGCTTCCTGTTCGTGTCGGTGTGAATGGGAGTGGGGGTCGTCTTTTTTTCGGTTTCATGTCTCTTACAAGGATGTCCTCTTCTCTTTCGGTCCCGTTGTTTCTTCAGTGTTGTTTTCTGCTCCATAAAATGGTTCTTTTTGAAGAAAGGAGAGAAAGAGAAAGAAACCAAAAGATGTGGTTCTGTCCATAGTCTGGGCAGTTTGGCTTTCTCCTCGACCTTCCGTCGACGTACATGATAATTCGAAACAAAATTGATAATCCAAAAATAAATTGCCAGTTCATCAGGAACGTGCCGTTGGTCAAAATTATTGTGATTCATATGTATATGGAAACGGAATCTACAGAATCTACAGAATCTACATTGTTCAACCGACAGCCGTAGTGGTCGGCAAGACGAGCTGGTCTCATGAACTCGCCATGCACCCCCTGATCCTTGAATCTCTCTATGCAATGTAGCTGTACAAGTACGTCGTATGCACATGTATCGTGTGTTTCCCCCCGGTATCCGACAAAAAATAGAGTGAAAGGAAGAAAAAGGAAGAAAAGCGCCTCTTTTCTGCACGCAGCAAGCACAAACTCGATGGCTGATTAGCAACATCTTTGTCAAAGCGAAGGGCGTGGCTGCCAACTGCCAGCTGATGTCGATGGCAGGAGTGTCCTTTACTGTTTAAAAAGAGAGAAAAACGAAAACGAGAAAGAAAAAAGAAAACAATGAAGAAAAAAGAAAACAATAAAAAAAGAAAAGAAAATATACAAGAGACAAAGAAAGGCGGAGGTGGGATGGCTGGTAAGAATTGACAAGGGTGACAGGGAATGATCGTGTTACCCATTCTGCCTCCTTGTACGCCCTGGCCATATTATCAAGGCCACTCGCTATGCATGGCCTGTCGAGCATGTATGGTCTGCCGCCTGGAAGCCAATCTAATTTGAATTTAAAATATGAATTTAAAAATATACAGGCATGCATTTGATTATTTTGGGCTTGTGTCCTGTCTTTTCTCCGACGAAATAGATGAAGAACAATAAAAAGAGGGAGAAAACGCTGGAGAGTCGGGCGGTTAGATGCGTCTCATGTTTTGGAATCGTAAGTAAAGAAATAAGTAAAGCTGCGTGGAAAAGATAAAAGACTAGAAACATGACACATGACACACATGGCATACACGGAAAAAAAAAGAAAAAGAAAAAAAGAAAACTCGCGAGACAAGACGGGGAATACAGGATCGACCTTTTGCTCCATGTCTTTGAAAACATCAATGGACACTTTACGAGGTCTTCAGTGCGCCTCCAGCATGCCACTCTTATTTTGTGCTCACATCTCCTGCCTGCTTGACACACCTCTTTACTTGAGATGGGCGGCAATCGACGATGAGAGGCTGGCTGCCATGTCTTCTTGCCATCAACCTGTCTCGCTTCGATCGACGTGACATCTGTCCAGCCACAACTGGAGAAGAAGAAAAAAAGAAAAAGAAAAGGAGATAAAATATGACAAAAAAAAAAGAGAAAGGAAGAGCACAAAATCTGTGCCGAGGATCGATGGCAACGGGCATGTCGGCGGCTGTTTGGCTGGCTGATACGTCGTCTGTCTTCATCATCTGAGATGGCTTGGCCATAAGACGGAGTGAAGATGAGCCCCAAGCCTCTTGAGCAACCACACGGCGTTCCCTTCACCTTGCACCACGCCCCCTCTTGTCATCCATGCCCTTAATTTGAGCTCATTCTTTCATTTTCTCCTTCTCTGTACTCTTTCTCTGTACTCCTTCTCCATGCTCACCTCTTCACCGCTCATCTGAATGCCACGCGTTGACGCCCTGCAGTTGGCTGGGTTCTGCTTTGCGCTTCGCAAAACTGGTCTTGTTGTGCGCCCCCCTCGTTATCCTCTCTTGCCCCGTTGACACACTCCAGCCATCCATCCTTACATCGTTGTCCTTTCAGAAACGCAATTTGTCGCCTTTTCAGGAATATGCGCCGCCTTGTCAGTTTTGCCAGCCACGACGTGTAACCTCGATTGTGAAGGGAATAATAGAGTCGTGATATAGGTATGGAATATGCTCATATATATATATTCAGGAAAATAGGGACATAAAAAACGAGAAGAGAAGGATGTACCGAGAAAAAATCATGTGCGCCGTGATAACCATGTAATATCCTGACTTTTATCCAATAACCGTAGCAAAAGACATGTCAAATGTCGGCCTCGACCGATATGGGAGGCCATGTCCGCTCAAATATAAGAAAAAAAAAAACCTCGCTCTACATGCAAAACGGGGAGGTAGCACCGAGATGGTGTGCGCGCCCCAATGTGACCAAAATATAACCAAAAATGAGGATAAGAAAAACAAACAAGATGAAGAAAAAGACAGAGAAAATGGACAGAGGAGATGCTGTCTTTTGCGGTAGTTACCGCCTGCGTGCTCTTCGCACAGCAGATCGCATGCTTCTGCATGATGCTCCTGCCACCGTCGCGGGCAGCACGCCGAGGAGCCACACGAAACAGACAAGAGGGGGGAAGAAGGATCGTGGATCGTGGATCGTGGACAAAACGCAGCTGGCTCGTCCAGTCTCCAGTTTTGCCACCGACGTGTCCCTGTGTCAGGTTTCGTTCACCGCCAATCTTGATTTGCTCTCAAAGGGTGTTGACAGGTTCTCATCCTCTCATTTGTTAACACGAAGGCGCTTCCAGAACGACTTTTCGCGGCCACGTCGGGGGTCGGCGGCTGCATTCGACCCGCCCCTGCCCAGGCCCATTGGGCCTGAACCCACGTACGAGCCACCAGGGCCGGCAAGGTCGCCTGCTTTTTGGAAGCCCGGGTCGTCTCGCAGCTGCTCGTCTCGGGGATCGATCTCGTCAAACTCGTCTGACACCGACGGCGGTGACGATGTGCCTGCCAATTCGCCCAGCTTGTCGTAGCCCGGCGTGGTCTGGTACGTTGATTCGCTGTGGTGGCCCTGGCCATGCATCTTCTCGAGGCCGCGTGTCAACGGGCCCACAAGGTCGGTCCGCACGTCTTGCTCCAAGTGCTTCTCGCTTGAGCCGCCCTTCATCATACCGTACATGCTGGCTGTCGAATAGCTCTTCTTCAGGGGCATCTGTCTGAGGCCCATGGCCTTGCGAAAGAGAACAGGGTTGCGGCGCTCAAGCTCTGCCTCGAGCTCAGCCTGGTGCTGATCGACGGCCTGCCGCCTCTCTTCCAGGTGAGCTGTTGAGTCTGGCAGGGACACGCGACTTTCGTGCTCGACGAGCGTCTTCCACTCCGCATAATAGTGTTCTGTGCGCTCCTTCTCATACTCATTGGGAGGAGTGCGCTGCCGGAGGCTGTCGACATAGTCCTTGGCTGCCTGGCTCATCTTGTCGCCCGTAATGTACTTGTCAAAGGAAGCCGAGAACTCGCGATAGTGGCCCTTGAGAACATAGTAGTCGCCGCCCCAGTCCTTGTTCTTACGGAGTTGCTCAATCAGTGCATCGGCCATGGGGCATTCCCAGGGCAACTCGAGGACACGATCGTAAAAGACGACGCAACGGGAGGACGGTGCTCTCGCAAAGTTCCTGCGGCTCTGGTCGTCTGTGAATGCCTTGTCGAGAAGATCAAAGCCCTGCTCAATAAACGACACAGGCACCCGTAAGTTCACAGCGCCGTAGATATGGGACTTGTCAAAGTCTGTTGGTGAGCGGAGATCGATAAATAGTAGATTGTTGGGAGGGAAGATGTCAAGCAGTCGGTTCAACTGTCCTGGGAGGATCATTTTGGCACCGCTCCCGTCACCATGATCAAAAGACGGGTGATCGACCATCTTAAGATTCTGCAGGTTCTGCTTCATTGACTCTTGTTGCCGCCGGCGATGGAACCAGAGCTGTGAAGTAGTTAGTATGAAAAACATAAATCCAATCGCAGGCGGTAGATATACTTACATCAATGTCTCTTTTCTCGACACCAAGGTTGGAAGCAAAGAACTCTGCGATGCCGACACTCGGGTTGGGGTGTTGCTGGAAGTACTCTTCGAGGCGGTCAACAATATGCTGTGCCAATTTCGGGCCATCACCCGTGTTTGGGCGATCCAAGTTGGTCCGTCTTGCTATTCTCTGCTGGTTCATGACCACAGTCCTGGACGAAGCCACGCCAGAAGGCCGAACTTGGCTGGGGCTAGTGCTCCGCGTCTCTGACCTCTGATCTGAGGTATAGCTATGCCCGCTATGTCCATAGCCCTGAGGATATGTTCGTTGAGGGATACCGCCTGGCGATGGTCGTGAGATGAAGGAGGAAGCCGCTGATGCCAATGGAGGTGAACGCTGCTGGGCATATTGCCGTTGAGATAAAGCATCGCCGATACTGACGGCAGTAGTTGCAATGCTCATGCGGACGCTGGGCGCTGTCGGCGTGAAAGTTGTCCCTGAGATTACAGAGCTGTTGTCTCCGTCAATACTCTCGACGTCACTCTCGTCATCGCCATCGCGGCTCACGATGTCGCTTGTATCAACATGCTCGACGTTTGTGTGGCTTTCATTGTCGGGGCCCATCGTTGCAGTGGGATCGGTCGGTACGGATACTGGCGTCGGGGTGGGAATGCTTTCGGGCGCTGTTGACTTCTTCTCGGCGATGAGGTTGTTGGACCGAATAAAAGCCACAAAAGAGCAGGCACGATTTTCGGGAAGAAGATCCCACACCATGACTGGGACTGAAAGCAAGAGGAGAGTAGAATGGCTCTTGAAGACACCCTGCACCTTGACGTATTTGGCGAGAGCTGGGAAGCTAGAAAGCCACTGCTCCCAAGCGTTCAAGTCAAGATTCTGGTCATCTTCTAAGGCCAGCGAGATCATGACGTGCGGTTCGTCCTCATTTGGGTCTTTGACCGGCTCACCCAAGGGCCCGCGGCCACCCGACGGACCGGGCATATACTGATTGTAGTCTGGCTCTGCTGGTGGAGAAGGCAGCTGGCGGTTGCGAGGAAGGATGCGGCCGATCTCGATACTTGGGGCCCTGTGGTTGGCTGTCATCATGAAATGCACCGGGGTGGAGCGTGCTTCGAAGAGTTTGCCGTTGATCGTGATGGGCCGGGGATGCTTTAACCGGGCGAGCACTTCAGCATGCAGCATAGCAGCCGAAAAGGTGCGAACTCGCCACTCTTGGAGCACTTCAATGAGTGCGTTTGTAAACGAATACCGGCCCGGATCGGGGGCGATGGCGTCCCAACTTGATGCGGAAATAGTCTCGGTGATGCTCTTGCCGTTGGGGAATGTGGCGCTGGCGGCTCCAGCACAGCAGTCCAGCAAGATCAAGGTGTCTGAAACGGACCGCTCGAGAAGCGTCTGGATGGCCGACCACTGCAGCCAAGGCGAGTTTGGGTTCCTAGTTGCGCACCAGGTACTTTGTCTCGACTCGTCAATGCGTGCGTGCCCGCCGTAGTAGACAATGAATAATGTGTCAGTTGCTTCGTGGTCCTTGATCAAGGCACCAATGCGCATCATCAGTTCGAGATGTGCGTTCTCGGATGGAATAGGGAAAGTGTCGGTCTCAAAACCGTAGTCCTCCCGCATGCACTTTTCCAAATCTTCGAGTTCGGGGAGCACAAAAAGGTCGTCTGATTTCCAGTGTAGCAGCAGGGAGATGACTTTGTTGTACCGTTGTTGTGAGCGTCCTCGGTTGGGGAATGCGCGGCTTGCCGAGTCTTCGAGTGTCCTGGCAAATGAGTCGAGATGCTTAACATGGTAGTTGACACGGCCAATATCGTGTGTTGTGGACGGCACGATGAAGTCGCTGTTTGCAGAGGCAGAAGCGTATGCCGAGTCGGTGCTTGTGAGACTGTTCCGGTCGCCGCCGCTGCTCAGCGTCCGGATTGTCAGATATGGGGGTTGAAGATCGCCCATCTTGACTGATATATAAGATGTCGAGATGGTTGAACGGTATGACCGAGACGGTGATACAAGGAAAAGGAGAAATATGAAATATCAGATAGAAGGGAGGAAGGGCCAGGAAAGAAAATCAACAAGGAATGCCGGTAAACGGAAGACGACAGTCGACCGCTGTCCGTTGAGTGCCAAGAGTAAGTTGTTGCTGGCCTCGTAAAAGAATCAAATCCGGCTGATCAATAAAATCGGATGTCACAAAAGCGTGACCGTGTGTCAGGCGCGCTGCGTGTACTTGGCATACATCTTTTGTCAATAGTTCGTTGATGAGAAGGGTACCGGTGTATGTCTATGGTGAGGATGTGGGAGTGAGAATCAGAATGAGATGTCTTCAGGAGGGGGGGTATCTGGGGACGTAATTTGCTGACAACAACAGTGAGGGTGTAAGAGGAAAGAACAAGGACACAGATCGACGCCACGAAGGAAAGAGAGAAAATGAAAGCAATCTAAGAAAATGAGGAAAGAACGATGAAGGCAAAAAGCACCGTCGGTGAGGGTGAAAATGGAAACAGAAGACACGACATGTGCGATCTCGTCCCATCGGGCCTTCTGTAATCGTCGTTTCGGCGGGGGCGCTCTCCGTCGTTTCTGCCTTTTACAGAATGGCACAAGCCTCACAATATGGCAGGCGGCTTGGAGGCTTTTTCCCACGTTCCATCCATCTCTTCTCACAACCTGCGACAGGCCAATCAGAGAGCCGCGCATTGCCTTTTAAACGGAGACACCGTCTTGGCCAGCACGACCGAGAGGGCAGCGAGTCGTTGAGTCGGTAGCAAATCGGGTTTAGCGGCTGATCGTCCTGGGTCGGTCACCCAATTCAGGAAGAGGTTCCTGTTTGTCCGTTCCAGGGGGTCAAGCCAGGGCGGGCAGGTGCCTTTGGCAGTTGAGGGCTCTGTAGCCTATGGGCGACGTCATCTGAGGAAAGTGCCATACAGAACACTAAAAGCGACCCACAAGAAGGACCTCTCGAGCTGTCGGTCGCTAGACCTGGCAAAAAAAGGAGAGCAACGTGTGCCAAACTGCGCCTAGCCAAAACACAGCACCCACACAAGAACAAAGCAACGAGTCAACGACACAGCTCTCTACAGCCTCAAAGGTATCAAGTTATCTTACGGCACGCCATCCACACATTGCAACGCCTTTTCTCAAGTCACACCACCCCGTTTCAATACCGAGCGGAGGTAATCTAGATCTCCCTGGCACCCGGGCCGACCATACACTAGGAGATCCCCTAGAAAGCTTAATTGGGAACGGCGAGCAAGCTCGTGGTCGTCCTGAATTCTGGCTGTTGCTTGTCGGCTTGCCGTTGAGAGAGATTGCCGGACGGCAAGAGTAAGCGAGTGAGAGTGAGAGTTTGGAAGGCTAGATAGAGCGCGAGACGAGGAGCCAGACTCGGATCTTCCCCGTCTTCTTCACCGACACATTCATCAGCAAAACATGCGCCAACGCACCACCTTCTTCCACAGGCCGGAGAGCCCAGTAGACCCTGCATTGCTGCGTTTGTCCGACGCGACGCTGACGGGGCCTACGATTGAGGCGGCACGGGAAGACCGTATCACACTCGTTCTCAATGAACTGCCGGCATCGCTGGCCCGTCTTCTTGCAGACGGCGTGCAGGAGTTGCACGTGCGCTGGGCTTCACGAAGTTCCGCTATTGAGCTCGTGAGCCCCCTGTTGTCGCGAGTCTCACCAGGTCTGCACGTGTTTTACACTCCGGCACCTGGGATTACAGAAGAGAAGCAGTGAGTCTGCACCCCTTGCTTACGAATATGTCGACACAAACGCTCACCAAAAATCAAGGAATGCCGTGTGTTCATTATTGAAAGACGTCTTTGGCCAGACCATTGACTGTCAGTCAGTTGAAGTAGGTGTCACGATCTTCTCCCTCTTTTTTTTCTTCTTTCATATGTATTTGCACACATACTAACAGTGACAGAAATCATTCATTTATCTGGGCGATGAGCGGAGGACGTTCCAGTTCTACTCGGCCGTCGACGACCTTGGTGCTTTTGCATCATACATCAAGTCTGACTGGTGCCCGCCACTGAAAGACGATGGCGGCTTATGCAGTTTACGTGCAGAACAACTCGGCAGCGCCAGCTCGTTCGATCTTTCCTATGATGGAATTGCACGCAGTCTCAAGGTCACGACGCGGTGGCCGCTCGGCGAGTGGCCATTGTTTGTGACGGCACTGCCCGGCTCCCGGACAGAGGTCGGCATTATGGGACCGGATGCTCCGTCTACACTCGGTCCACACGAGCTCGGCATGGGCGGCCAAGTGGCTGTCCTCGGCCAAGACGAACGCCCAAAACCAGTTATGTTTGCATTTGCTTCTCGGCATCGTGAGGCACAAAATGGCGCGTCGTTTTCTGCCACGTTCACAGAGCCGACCGGCTTGCACCCGACTCTACAATTGCGTGTGGCGCCTGGCCCGCCACCACGCGATAGTAACAGCGACGATGGCGACTTTGGCTCTTGCAAGCTGCACACGTACCTGACGCTCCCACGACACATTTTTGCCGACCGGTACCAACTGGGAGATGCACTCTTCTTGGCATCAAAAAACCTGACGGCACTACACCACATGACACAGCCCGTCGACCTCGAGGCTCCAGACTATGCCGTCCCTGTGTGGGGCTCTGCGGCCTTGATCGAGCTGGCACCGCCAGCTGGTCTGACCAAGAAGCAACAGCAAACATCCGAATGGACGGCCGAGATCCCTCTGCACCTGCGCTACCTACTCCCAGCCGAGGGAGGCTACCGGTCGGTGGACGTGCCATACCCCGTCGTCTTTTGGGTCTGCGACGCCGACAAGGAGGTTCAGTTTACGACAAACCCATTCGACCGTGTCAGCGTTGGCTACGACGGCCTCTTTGGCGAGACAACCGAGTTCTGGCACGTCAAGCCAAACCCTACGCTGGGGTCGTCTGGCTCGTCTTCGGCGGCCTCGACAGACTCGCTGACCATCCCGATCCGTGTTCCAGTCTTGGACTCGAACAAGTCGCAGTGGGTCAATGTAGGAACTTCGGCGGCGATCCTCGTCGGCTTCTCCTGGGTGCTGTGGAAACTATTGTCGGTCTACCTCCGCACAGGCTACGGCCGGGTTGCTCCCGCAGAGGATGCGAAGACCAAGAAAACGCAGTAGGCCCCATTTACTTGATTGCCTATCTATATACTCCCTTCATAGTTTGGGACTATGGCGTCATGTTGCTTTTTTTTTCATAATTTGGATGACATAATAGCGTACGCCTAGATAGAAACGTCTTTTCACATGGCCGTATAAATGCATAGTGAAATGTATACTTTTCTATTATGCAACAAAGGCAGGGTTCTGTGTATTGTGTACGTGGTAATTATATGAGTTTCCTGCATTCCTGCATCCTGCGTTCTTGGTTCCATGCAATCGCCTATCCTTTTTGTCTATTTTTGGGTTATGGTATGAGATTACAAGAGGTATGGGGTATGTTTGGGGTGTCTATTGGGACGCGACCCCGGCGCAGTAAGTAAGAGAGCTTCTGGGGTAAAATGAGAGTCGGCCTTCGAAAGTCGGCTCAGCGAATTATTCGGGAGAAAAGGGTAAAGGGTCCATGACAGTAGTCGGCGGTAAACCCTTTAGAAAGCAAAGACCTGGTCAGCCAGCTTGCTGACGGGGCGGGCCTTCTCGAAGCCGAGAGCCTCAGCGGCCTTCTTCAGGCCAGAAACCATGGGCGGCGGGCCGCAGAGCAGGAGCTTGACGTCTGAGGCGGGCTTGGGCAGCCACTTCTGGATCATGTCGCCGGTGACGAAGCCAACACCGCCGGTCCAGTCCTCGTCGGGCTTGTCCAGGACGTAGTAGACGCGGATGCTGGGGTCCTCCGAGGTGACGGCGTCGAGGTCCTCCTTGAGCAGAATGTCCTGGCGGGTGACGTTGGCAAAGATGAGGTCGACCTGGGTCTTGTCGCCGGCAGCACGGCCACGGACAATGGCGCGGATGATCTGGAGCATGGGCGTAATACCGGTGCCACCAGCAATCATGCCGAAGCGGCGGACCATGTTGGGAGTGTAGACGAAAGCACCCTTGGGACCCTTGATCTTGATGGTCTGGCCGACAGCGAGCGAGGCCATGTGCTTGCTGATGTTGCCCTGGGGGTAGGACTTGATGAGCAGGTCAAAGTAGCCGGGCTGGTGGTCGCCGCTGATGGGGGTGTAGGAGCGCAGGACAGGAACGATCTTGCCGTTGGCGTCGGGCAGGTCGGCGGCAATGGAGATGTGCTGGCCGATGGGAAGGCCAAGAATCGAGCGAGCGGTGGGCAGGTTGAAGCGGTAGCTGGGCACGTGTCAGTCAGAAAAGTAAGACCCAATGGGTGCTGTGTAACAGGGACTATGACGCACATGGCAACATTGTGGGAGATGACGGTCTTCTCTTTGAGCTCGAACTCGACAAGCTGGTTGGGGTCGGTAAGGACCTTCTTGGGCTCTGAAATGGGCACGTGTTAGCAAAGAAGAAAGGCCAAGAGGAACTTAATGGCAAGGCAAAGGGGGCTGGCTGTCACGTACGAAGGTTGAAGAACTTCAGTGTGCCAAAGGCAAGACCAAGAGCAGCAGCATAAATGGTCCACTCGCGCTTGACGATAATGGTTCCGACAAGCAAAAGAACGACAGGCACGTAGATGCCGTCAATGTACTTGCGCGAGAAGGCGGGTTCGGACATGGTGGCTAGATGGGGAGCTCAAGGGGAGCTGTCTAGGGGAGAGGAGGGCGAACGGGGGAAAGAGGTGAGGGCTTGAAGTCGAATAGGCGTTCAAAAAAGCTGGAGAGAGAAAAGTATCGCGAGATGTCGGAGGGAACAGGCCGGAATATAAAATGCCTGGGAAGGAAGCGACAAGAGAGAAAAAAAATAGTAAAAATGGAAAGAGCCAATGTGGGATTTAGGAGAGGAGGGGAGGGGCTGGCGGAAAACGAGAGGACGACGGTGCGAAAGGAAAGAGCAGCAGTGTGAGTGAGTGTGTTGAGACGAAAGGCGGACGGATTAGCTTCGGGAAGCCGGCGGTAGGTGTCCAATCGGTCGCGGTCTCCTTTTCCCTGGGGCTGCTTGCTGGGAGCTTGGAATCTTTCGTGCGGGTTTGTCCTTTTTTCCTTTCTTTTTCTCTGGTTTTCATATTATTGTCTTGTCCTTTTTTCGACCTTGTCGAATTAACCTTTTTTTTGGCTGCAAAAATAAATGCCAAAATCCCTAGCTCACCCAAAAGGCAGCCAAGGTCGGAATGAATTTCCAGCTTTGGTTGGGGTTGGTTGGGGAAAGGAAGGCGCTGACAATGCGGCCGGGACAACCCCCCCCCCCCGGCACTTTTCTTCACAGTAATCGTCAGACATGTGCGGGCGGATCTGGTATCATTCCTACTTTGTTCGCGCAGCTAATCGTGGGCCAATCAGCGCTGAATAGGCCGGGTCGGTCTGGGCGGTTACAGTGCTCCTTCAGAAGGCGGCACAGGACCCCAAATCTGCTGCAGGGCCTGGAGCAATCGCACGATCACGCCCGAATATCCCCTATTACGCCTTAAATACGCCCCTATCAATCACTGAAGCTCCGCGTAACCTATTCCGCCGGCGCGATCAATTCTTTTAATGAGCTGGCAAAATGAACGGCCGAGCATCGGCGAGAATGAACCGTTAGGAGGCGGCAATCATTGATGCTAGCGGGGCAGCTGTAACCTGTCGAGTTTACACAGGTGTCGTCACTGTCCGTTTCTTCCCTTGATCGCCGAGGTTATCAAGAAGTTGTGATAGGCCAAATCATAAAATGATGAAAAGCAGGGCAGGTTATTTACTTTTCGTAGCACGTGAGAGGACTGGTAATGTATATAAAGGACTTTGCCCGGATATTATGTGCATCAATTGAAAGACATCTGGCTGTGTAGTGTTCTGTAACAAGTGTTGTCGAGCAAGGTTGAGCTTCATCCTGCCCAAGTAGGCGTTTTGCCCTGAATTCGAAGATTAGGCAGAAGTGGCAGGAGCAAGTCAAGTGGGGTGCAGTCACTCTTCGAAAGTCAACAATTCGAACAGTCAAGACATAACCATAACAATCACCAATGTGACAACACCGCACCCCTTGATGCCTCACAATGTCCGACTTTGGCCCTACATATATCGTGGAACCCTGTGACGGACACGCACACGTGTTCACAGCTGTTCTCCTCCACGGCCGCGGCAGCACTGGCGAGGACTTTGCAGACGAGCTCTTTGAGACGTCTTTGTCGGACCAAAGGCCAGACGGACAGCCGTGCAGCCTCGCCGACCGCTTGCCGACCTGGAGATGGGTCTTTCCCTCGTCGCCCAAGACGTGGAACGCCACCTTCGAGGAGTGGCTGCCAGCATGGTTTGAGGCACACTCGCTGGCCGACCCGAAGGAAAGACAAGACTTGCAACAGTCTGGCCTACGTGCGTCATCTCGACATGTTGCAGCCATAATCGAGGAGGAGATTCATAGGCTGGGCGGTCCAGATGCCCATAACAGGCTCATCTTCGGTGGCATCAGTATTGGCGGAGCTGTGGCATTTTGGACTTTGTTGAGCACAAATCGACCAGAACGGCGGTTGGGCGGATTTGCAGCATTGAGCACCTGGATGCCGTTTGCTGATGAGATCCAGACACTCCTTGGGGGCTCACAAGAGAGAACAAATGTTTCCCAATCAAGTCAGACGGAGACGGACGACGACAAGCCTATGGAGCCTCTTGTTTTTGTGCAAAACAGCATGAGAGCTCTCAAACAGCAGATGCAGATGCAGACGTCTTCAACGCCATCCATTCTCACAACACCAGTGTTTCTCGGCCACGGACGAGACGACGCATACGTGGACGTCGAGCTTGGTCAACAGGCACAGCAAGTGCTGTCTGATGTGGGATTCACCGCTATTGAATGGAAAGACTATGAAGGAGCAGAGCAAGAAGGGCACTGGCTGAAAGAGCCAGAAGAGATGGACGATCTTGCGTGCTTTCTCGAAACAGTGGCCAGTCGAAGCAAGTAACGGCTTTTTCCCAGTCAATACATGTATGATATGGGATATTTCATAAGAAACCACCAATGATGGGGACACAGCGAAGCTCTTTTCAATGAGAAACTCATGAGATACCCGACTCCTCTATTGTCTCCATAGCAGACATTACGTCTTGTCATAATTTTTTTATCGACAATACCACTTTTTTATCCGACCAAAGGAGTGCTGTGATGGTCGGGTTCCTTACACTGTCTGCGCTAAACGGATCTGCCCCTCCTATTCGTTACATGCACCAAATTGTACCTGAGCTGTCAGCAAGAGGGGCAGCGCGGGCCGCGAACTAGACACGAAGCGCGTTGGATCTAACCAGCTTACAACAAGACAAGTTGCAATTCAGCGGTGACGTGACGACGGTGACAGCTGCCACAACGACACAAACATCTCTTCTTCACCTCTTATCACAATGGGCACCGTCGGAGAGGACCATCCGTTCCCATTGACGGACACAGACCGCTATGTGCTGTCCCTCACCGACGAGCAGTATGTCAAACACGACTGGGCCGACTTGAAGAATGTGATTGGTGAGCTTGTGTGAACCTGAACTTTATATTTATATACGTCGTAATATGTCTCAACTAACACCCGCCACAGAAACAAATAATCTGTCCGTCCTCAAGAGAAAGCCGTCCGACTTAAGGCGGTACATGAAGTGGACGGCTGAGACAAAGGCCGAGTACGGCTCCATCACCCGCTACCTCATCGTCCACCGCCTGCCCAAGGCCTGGGGTGACAGTCCGCCGTATGTGCCGGTATCCACAACACCCTTCGCCGACCCCAGCGACTACCGCGTTCTCATCAACGACTGGCCCTACGGCCTCACGCCGGATATCACCCACATTGTCGTCTGGACGCGCACACTGGTGCCGACGGACCCCGAAACGGGAGACATGACGCCTGAGAGCCGTGCTGGCGTGGCTGCGTTTGTGAAACGGTACTTTGTCGACAGTCTGGCTGAAGACGACGGCACCGGCGAAGACCGGGTGCTGTGGTTCAAGAACTGGGTGCAGCTGCAGAGCGTGCGTGCACTGGAGCATATCCACGTCCTCGTCCGTGATGCATCGCCGGCTTTGCTGAAGAAATGGACAGAGGAGCTCCCATGCCACAGGGTGGAGGAGGCGTAAAGGAACAAAAGGGATGGAGCAGGAGAGACGAAAAAAGATGCCATTCGAATAGCGCTCAAATGATACAATATGCATGTTTTTCACCAGACAAAAAATTCTGCCCTGTGCTTTCTCTCTTTCCTGTTTCCAAACCATCTCCTTTCATATGCCCCAATTCCACATCAACCTAAGCAGCACGACGCTGTCTGCGGTTGGGCTGAGGAGCGGCACCAGCGCCAGCATCGCCGCCACCGCCACTCATTCCACCCAGGGCCGCCATCTGACGCGCCGAGCCCAGCAGACCGTAGCCCTTGTAGGCACCGTACGCCGGCACAATCGCCCACAGGAACCAAAGCTTGTTGCCAAACAGAATCACCAGCACCGACACACCCCACGTGACCCAGACCACGTCAAACATGTATTCGGTGAGGCCAGCTGCCGCCAGATCCTCGCCCGATGTCCGCAGCGCACCCGTCTGCGCATCGTAGTGCGGGCGGCCCGCGCGCTCGAGCATGAACTGGCACGCAAAGCTCGGCAGAGACATAACGACGTAGGTGAGGAGCGACCGCGAGCGGAAGACAAGGTAGAAGAGCAAAAAGGCGACATTGACAATCAGCGAGCCCAGGTGCAGGCTGGTCAGGGTGGCCGCATTGGACTTGGCCCGGTCCTTCTTTGCTTTTTGCGCCATTGTTGTGGGTGAGAGCAAAGAGATATGGGGGGTTCAAGTTCGGAGAGAGCGAGCTGCAAAGATTGGACGGAAACGGCGTGAAACAAGTCGAGGAATGCTCGTTGAGGACTAGAATGCCGGTAGTCGGTACAGCAGTGTTGAGGTCAATCGGTCTCTATGGACAGCCGTCGGTGGTACAGATGGCAGTGCACGAGTGCTTCTGGCGATTGAAATGGAGGCTGGCTGCAGAATGGCCGCAGGAGAGACGTGGTGGTGGCCAGAGAGGTTGAGGGATGAAGAGCGAGTGTGAGAAAAGGGTCAGAATAGCTAGCACACGACGTAGTAAAATAGGTGGCAGGAGCGAAGGTTCAAGATGTAATCGTCAGGTATCGCTCCACACTAATTACGTGCAGAGGTACATAAGCCCCCTACCTTTCTGGAGTGGGGTTGGGTTGCTGGGTCGGTCTGGTAGGCCGTACGGTGGCAGGAGGCATCGCTCCTCCAGCCAATCAGAGCACGCCATACGCAGGCGCTCACAACATCGCGAGACAGAAGGCCAACTCGCAATGCAGGGAGCCGCCGCCACCACCACAACCACTCGAGCACACAGTCACGGCCATCACGGCGAGCCCTGGTTCTTCGACGCTCCGTGAAGCACGGCTCTCTATCTTGTTTCTCTCACCTCCGACCATATCTCTGGCCGGCTCTAGCCGTTCACCGCTTCTCACGGCTCGTCGATGCCACCCCTCGACGGCTTTGTTTTTTGACGATATCTCGGCGTGAATTTTTGTTGCTGGCCGCCCTTCCCCACCGGCTCGACACGGCCGCTCCTTCTGCCGACACGCTCGACCTCGCGTTTTGTTGCCTCCTGCCCCTCCAACGCGAGGCACTCTCCATCTATTGATGCTCTCTTTTGCGGCAAAGCTCTAAGGGAGATCGAGGACGGTTTGCATTTCTTTGTCTCTGACAAGCCCTATCGTGTCGTTTGCAGACGAAGCACGCGAGAGTACGAGAGCACAACGCCACGAGACAGCCTCGACAGTTCCCATCCCGAAAACACGCAAACATTTCCTGGCAGACTATCCCGACGTGCCTTCCATGGATCAACGACCTAAAATACCATAATACAGACACGTTCTTTTCTGTTTTACTTTAACCCGCCCTTCACGCCACCCGCCGCGACGCTGCCATCCTGCCACGATGGCACCGAATAGTGCGGCCGTGACGGGCCTCCTACGACAAACCGTCCACTACCATCTCGACAACGGCTCGTGGGACAACGCCCTCTTCTTCGCCGAACGCCTCTCCGCACACGACGCACGATCCAACGAATCTGCCTACCTCCTTGCCCTCAGCCACTTCCGTCTCGGCGACTACCGTTCCGCATACGAGTTCAGCAAACCGCTCGGCTACCGGGGACTGCACCTGGGGTGTGCCTTTGTCTTTGCCCAGAGCTGTCTTGCCCTCGAGCGTTTTCGTGATGGCGCCCTGGCACTCGAAAAGGCCAAGAATCTCTGGTTGCAGAGGTCGACAATCGGCAAGCACACGGCCACAACACGAGCGAGTGGTCCCGATGCTGCAACAGTGAACTGCCTTCTCGGCAAGTTGTATCGTGGCATGGACGACCGGAAAAAGGCGGCGTCCTATTTTGAAGATGCCCTGCGAACAAACCCACTAATGTGGGATGCCTTTACTGCCCTCTGTGACATTGGACTGAACGTCCGGGTGTCCAACACGTTCCGTATCAACGAGGCCCTCGTGCATTGCTTCGAGCCTGACGCACAAAACGACAGCCAGAATGTCGCTCCGGGGTACTTGACAGAACAGCAGCCACAGCTTCCTTTAAAGCGGGCCGGTACAAATGCTTCAGCTTTGTCGACACGACAGCCAGCAGCACATGAAATGAGCGATCCCTTTGACCAACAGCAGGCACCGAACCAGCCACTACATGCAGCACGTGCTGGTACTGTCCAGCAGACGAGCACCTCGACTGAGTCGGAAGAGAACGACTTTATGGCAAGAATATTCGCCGCCCGGTCACGAGTAGCTGCATCTGGCGGCCTCAGCGGCCAGCCATCACCAGACACAATGGCTACACCACCCGGCATGCAGCAGGAAGCCCCACACGCGCCCGTACGCCGTAGGGCTGGCGTACCTCCGACTGTGGTGCCGGATCCGAATCTGCCAGAAGGCCAGCAGCAGGCTGGCGCACCATCCAAAATTATGTACCGATTAGGAGCCACCACACGGCGTGGGAGAACTGGCACTACCGACACCAGCGGCAACAACAGCGACATGTCTGCCGCAGACCACGCCTCTTCGCTGCTGCGGTCGACAACAAGCGCAACTAACGGAGGCGCAACAGGCTCAGCAGGCTCTGTATCTACCGCAACAGGAGGAGCAGCGTCGTCTCTGTCTTCGTCGACAACAGAGCGGAAGCGCACGGCATCGGGCCACCCGGTGGCACCACGCCAGGGGGCAGCGGGGCAGCAAGATGACCCGGGTGTCCCCCAGCGCCGCAGTGCACGCTTGAACATGTTCAACAAGGCTTCGGCTGGTAGGGCAAACGCCGGGACCGGCACTGGGATTGGCGCCGCGAATACACGGGAGCTGAAAAAGGCACGGCCTCCTATCTCGAGGATCGTCCGTCCAGGCTCCAGCGGCTCTACTGTTGGCCGCGTGGTCAGCGGGAACAGGAAACCTGTTGACGACGGCAATATGGACATCGATCCGATGGAAGGCCCCCGTGTCCGTGACCCAGTCATTGCTGCAGCACCTGTGCCGCCGACTCTTTCGCAACAGCAGCAACAACAAAACCAAAACCAAAATCAAAATCAGAATCAGAATCAAAACCAACACCACCACAACCAGCAGCCAGCAATGCCCAACCAGCACGGTGCTCAGAAGCAGGCCAGCGATGTCGACATGGTCAAGATCGAAGAGGCCCTGCGCTGGATTCTGGAGCTGATGAAGAAGCTGGGTGGCGGGTACCTGGCTCTATCACAGTTCCAGTGCTCTGAGGTGCTCCAGATTGTCAACTCTCTCCCCCGCGCCCACGTCGATACACCATGGGTGCAGGCCCTGATGGGCCGTGCCCAATACGAGCTTGCGGCATATGCTGAGGCCGAAGTCTGCTTCAGACGAGTGCGTGTCCTGGCGCCGACACGCCTCGAAGATATGGAAGTGTACTCGACCATTCTGTGGTTCCTCAAGCGCGAGACAGACCTGTCGTTCCTAGCCCACGAGCTTGTCGATGCTGCCTGGCAGTCGCCACAGGCATGGTGTGCATTGGGCAATGCGTGGTCTCTTGCACAAGATCACGAGCAGGCTCTGCGCTGTTTCCGCCGGGCGACGCAACTGAATCCCAAGTTTGCCTACGCCTACACCCTTCAGGGCCACGAGCATGTACTTAACGAGGAGTACGACAAGGCGCTGACCGCCTACCGCCATGCTGTGTCGGCCGACCGGCGGCACTACAACGCCTACTACGGCATTGGCCGCGTGTACGAGAAGCTAGGCAACTTCGACAAGGCGTATGCGCACTACCACACGGCGTCGGTCATCCACCCCACCAACGCCGTCCTCATCTGCTGCATCGGCAAGGTTCTCGAGCGGCAGAAGCAGATCCTGCCTGCACTCCAGTTCTTCAGTAAGGCGACCGACTTGGCGCCGCGGGCAGCACAAACCCGGTTCCGCAAAGCTCGTGCGCTGTTGGCCATCGGCCAGCTCCAGGCAGCACAGCAGGAGCTCATGATCCTCAAGGATCTTGCGCCGGACGAGGCCGCCGTGCACTTTTTGCTCGGCAAGCTCTACAAGACACTGAACGACAAGAGCTCGGCGGTCCGCCACTTTACGATCGCCCTGAGTCTCGACCCGAAAGTGAGTCCCATGTCCTTGTCCTTTATTCCCGTTTCATACCGTCTCTTTTCCGCCCCGCCTTTACTAACACCCCGCAGGCAAGTCAGAAAATCAAGCAAGCGATAGGAAGCCTCGAGGATGACGAGGACGGGCTTGAAGACTACATGGTTGCATGATGACATGATACACGACGAGCGAATGAAATAATTCCCACGGATGGTTTCCTTCCATTGCATCACTAGCATCGTGTTTTTCCTGATTGGGCTCCCAGTTTTTCTTACTTTTTCTCTTTTCCCCATTTGACTCTTTATTTTTCGTCCGATTCCCTAAATCTACCCAATCATCATTCACCTCGAACACTCAAGACATACGGAAGCCTTGCTTCACTTAATCACTGCACATACTGTGTAATAGCGCCACATTGCCTCGGCGTGGGAGGACGAGGACGGACCATTACGAAGCCACGAGGTAGACCTGGATGGAAGGAGGGAAAGATTGTTTCTGTTTTCATTTTCACACTTTGCATAGGACGGTTCATTTTGCATCTCGCAGGGTTTGCCTTGTACAGCATTTCTACGCGGGCGAGAGGCAGTCGGAGGGTGGTCATTGACCAAGGATGCACGAGAGGGAGGGACGAAATGGCGAAATGAAGGCAAGGATATCAAAAACAGACATGGAAATGGGGGACACTTGCAGCCCTATATATCTTTGTCTGCCTTGGTCTCTTTGTCTTTTGCCGCCCGAGCATAGCTACATGTACTATTTCGGGACTGTACGATAGATAGACACGTCGACACGATAATGGAAAAGGGAGTTGCATCGAAAGAAAAGTTACAGTAAACGCCCTTTGTGCACTAACTCGCGGGCCGTCTGGCACCAAGGTGCGACTATGATCATGATCATACTTTCTCACGGTCGTTTGTTGGCCTGGAAATGGGCCCATTGTCCCTGACGCGTCTCCACTGGGCAGGCACGCGTGTTGGCTGCGTGCATCGAAGTTGCCTTTTTTGTTGATTGATCTGATGTTGACAATGAGGTCGGGCTGGCCAATCATAAATTGCGCCGTCAAAAATGGTGTTCACGGTGGGGCATGTGTGCCGATTTTTCTGATTGGCCAGATTCAAATCAGCTTCGAGATGGGTGGGACGCTCGGGCCAGGCGCCCGGGTTGTTACTGCGAAAGGGAGCGGCCCCAGAAATAAACACTGCAGCAAGGCACCCGTGGAACGAGCCCCGCTTGGGGCAAGCGCGACTGGGCCAGCACTGAACTGCAGCGGCTATCCGCCCGGCGTGTGTTTGGGTGCTTTCCAGTCCCACTGATCCCGCAATCAGCAACAACAAGAGGGAGACCAGCCGAGCAAAGGAAAGAGCGGTGCGCCCAAACAGGAATAGCCAGCCGTGACTGTCATAATTCTGTCCCATGCTGTAACGCAATCGCTGGCAAAACGCCCGCAAAAAAGGGCAAAGGACCACACCATGTTCAGCCGTGCACCCCGCCGTAAATCCAGGCCCCATGGCATTCTTTGTTTGTCTTGTCCGTTCCTTCCATGTTGCGTATTTTTCTCTAATTTCTGGTAATTCTGTCCCCAATCAGCCCGTATCAGCCAACGTCTGACAAGCGTGTTTCCCCCTCTGGATTTGCGTGTTTTCGCCCCTTCTTGTTGGCCCATCTTTTGGCGTTTTTCCCCTGCGCTTTCGTGGTTTCCTTTTAGATCCGCCGCTCCCCCTTCTTTCTTTTTAATTCCCTCTCCTCTTCCCCCTTCCCCTCTTCTCTCTTTCTTCTCTTCTTCTTTTCATTCACAACAACAGCCGGCATTTCATCATCATCATCGCCACGCGTCTTTATCGCATACACAACACAACACTTATCTTCTTCATCCACCTCAACCTTTTATCAAAATGACTGGACGTAAGTTATTTTTATCACATCCATCTCCATAGTTAACAGGCGCGTCGTCGATTGGAACAAGGCTGCGAGATCCAACTTAATAGGTGATCTCAGCCTCGAGCCACATCGTGATGCAAAGTGACATCACAACATAGTCAAGCCACTATGACTTCCACTTCATCTTTAGATGCTATTTTCTTTCTCACATCGATGCTAACTGTCATCTCTCATAGGCGGCAAGGGCGGCAAGGGTCTCGGCAAGGGCGGTGCCAAGCGCCACCGGAAGATTCTCCGTGACAACATTCAGGGCATCACCAAGCCTGCCATCCGCCGTCTGGCGCGTCGTGGCGGTGTCAAGCGTATTTCTGCCAGTATGTTCTACCCTACCTTTCCTATTCTTGAAACATCAAGATGCTAATCAAAAACAGTGATCTACGAGGAGACCCGCGGTGTTCTCAAGTCCTTCCTTGAGGGTGTCATCCGTGACGCCGTCACCTACACTGAGCACGCCAAGCGCAAGACTGTCACGTCGCTCGATGTCGTCTACGCTCTGAAGCGCCAGGGCCGTACCCTGTACGGTTTCGGCGGTTAAACTTACACATGTTCGATACCCAACTGGCGGACGGAATGGGAGACTTGGTCTCATGTCTTTTTTATTTGCTTTTATGATATGGGGGTACCAATGGTTCTAGGATCTGCATGACCTTGAGTACTGGGCGTTAATTTGGAGGGCGTTCACATCGGATTTCAGTGCTAGTTGTGACGCGTGACGACGCGGTCCTCTGCACGATGACACCAAACAATGGTACATATTTTGACGAACAACTTTTGTCCCTGCCTTTGTGACCAGCATGCTTGTAGACTGTATCATCTGTATCCCCTAAATTATTGCATAGTTGGAGCTGGTATCAATTGTGCCTATCGTAATGTTCATTATCCAAGTTCGTGTACTTTTGCTGCCCTAATGCTGACCTTGTGTCCTCTGCCTTTTTTACCCATTCAACCGCCTTGACGCCCTATAAGCTATAAGTATTTCTTGCCAGCAGCAGCCACTCGTGCTCGGAACACCGGACTCCGAATCTCCATGTTGGCCTTGTAGAAGGGGCTCATTGTCGTCTTGACCCAGTTCTCGTACACTTCGTTGAAGAAGTTCTTGATGGCCTCTTCTGTTGCGGCGCTCGTTGGATTCGCCCCGATAGATGTCGATGCGCGTGATGAGGCTGCCGCCGTCACAGCAGACGACGCGCTGTTGCCTGCACCCAGAAGCCCGCTGGCGCCCATCAGCGGTCCGCCTGCAGCGCCCATTCCGCCAGCGCCGGATCCGTAGGCATATGCGTTGGATGCCGCAGTCGGCTGGTGCAGCAGCAGGAACTTTGCGTTGGAGCCCGTCACAAAACACGACACGTAGTTGTGGAAGAACTTGTCGACACACTTGAGGTACCTGAGGATGTCAGTAAGGGTGGACGATATAAAAAAAAATCAAGAAAAAAGGGGCTGCTGGGTGCCTACATCTGTCCATTTCCCCATTGCACTTCCTCGACGACATCGAGGCTGCTGTGGACAACAAACTGGTTCAGGTGCCGCGCCTGCTCGGCGAAATGTGCCTGGCCATCGCCGCTCTGCTTCGATGTGCCAAACTCGTACTCGAACAGCGGGTTGTCTTGCGTGCCGACAATGACAAAGTAGTAGGACATGACGGTCTGTCTTTCCGGGTCTCTCCTTTTACGGTCCGTTCCAACGGCCGCTTGCGTGAGGTAGGGAGGAATTCGTGTCTATCAATGTATTGTCGAGTTATTCGTTAAAAAATTTATAGTAGTTTCCGTCCGCTGTCGTCGTCTGTCCAATGTGGTTGCGGTTCTATCGTCAGGGTCTGTCGTCGTCACTCTTTGAGGGGCGCTGTTCGCGATATGGATGTAAAAGATGCCCCTGTAACACAGTAGCTACTGTAGCGGGGAGCTTCAGATGTTAGCGCTATTGAACTCAGGTCACGTGAGGCTGTCCATCTGACAGGTAACGCCCTGACAAGCCAAAACAAACGCACGTACAGAGAGGAGGACAATGGAGCAAATTCCTTCTTAAAAATGAGATTAAGTAAAGATAGATAGCATTGTAAAGTTTTTTCTGGTCTCTGTTACCCTGCAAACACAGATCGCAATGGCTGAACTGACGTTGTCTTGACACGGCTGTGGTGTTCGGCCAATGGCTTGATCTAATTGGACAATAGCCTTGCGGCTCCACTTATGTCAAGTGTTGACAGCCTCAAAAAAAATCAACGGCCGATTCTCAGTCTCTCGTATCTGACCTCACCACCCACGACCAAACCACACAACCACGCCCGCGCACAACATGTTCGGTCTCGGTCCCTTCCGCGCATCAAGCCCACTCAACGGCGGTCTGCTATGGTATGCGAACCGCCCAATTTACCCGTCAATGTTGCCCAAATCATACTGACAATCTCTCAGGAAACTTCCATGGCGGCTGTCCCGGTTCCAGAAGTACCGCCAGCGCAAGCGGCTGCAGGCCGTCGACTCGGTCATCGACACACTCGACGCGGCCCTTGCCAAGCAGGGCAAAACACTGAACGCCGTGATCCGCTGGAAGTCGGAGATGCCCAGAGAGGAGGAAATGCTTGCGCGTGACAAGTACACAATCTTTGACCGCAAGGAAAAGCGGTACCGGAAGGGAATTCACAGTACGTGTGACGCAGAATGGATTGCTCGGACAAAAAGGATGTCTGCTAACCTTTCACAGAGTTACCAAAGTGGACAAGAGTATCCCAGAGAGTCAACCCGCCGGGTTACTAAGATCGAAGGCCGAAAGCGAACAAACCGTTCTCGAGACGACGACGACGACTGCCATGGCAGCAATCGTGGCTTCGACGTGCTCTTTACTCTCCCTTTTCCGCCGGCATATGGCCTGCATGGTCCGGCTTGTACGATATCCCAAAAACATCATGTGTATATAGAAATGAAACAAGGGAACGTTTTGGGTGTTCCCATTTTGATTTGAATCGATCGCATTTGGAAAATAACGAGAAGGATAAGCCATGTGAGCCGCACAAAAACTGTAAATCCACGTATGCGCAGTTGTATATGATGAACATTTAAAAAGAAATAAACTCCAAAGAACCCGTGATTTTGCCGTGACCTACCATACCAGCCTCCTCTTACTGCTCTTCTTCTCTCTTACCGAATATCGTCATAGTCGTCTTCCGGGCCAGCATTGCGGTAGTCGCGGTCGTGGTCTCTGTTGTCACGTCCCCCTCTGTCGTACCGATCCCGGTCACGTCCGCCGCTCTCACGATCGCGCTGTACCCGCCGTTCGCGCTCCCGTTCCCGTTCTCTTTCACGTTCCTGTGCCCGCTCCCTCTCCAGCTGAAGCGCCCGCCCCAGACCGCCGCGGCCCTCGTCAAAGTCGTCCCGGTACTCGTCGCGCACCTGGCCACCCGACTTGCCGCGGCCGTACTGCCGGCCCTCCTGGAAGCCCGGGTCCAGATCTGTGCGGATAATGCGCTCGTCAAGTTTTGTGCCGCCAATGTACTTCATGCAGTCGAGGGCGTCCTGGTGGGTGTAATACTCGACGAAGCAGAAGCCGCAAGGGGTCTTGTTGAAGCGGTCGAGGCCCATGATCAGGCGCTTGATCTCGCCGCACTTGGAGAAAAGCTCGTAGACCTGCTCTTCGGTTGTGTAGAATGATCTAAAGGCGAGGGTGTGTTAGTTCATGCTCCGTTGCGCAAGGTGAAAGACACCCCATAAGTCGCAGCAAACGTACAGGTTGCCGACGTAGAGGGTCGTCGCATGGGCCAGGGGGTCCTCAGCCGGCGCCTCGGGCTCAATGTCGTCGCGGTGGCGATGCTGGTTCCGTCGTCTCTAAACGAAAGAAAAAGAAAAGATCAAAGGTTAGCAAAGGCAGGATGGCGAAATGGAAGACGCTAGAGAGGTCAATTACCTTCACATCAAAGTATGCACTCGGCCGATCCAGACGGTCGACCGTGCTCTGCTGTTCCTGAACGGGCGCCATGGTTGTGTTGTGCTGGAGAGCTTGTCGCAAAGCCAAGTGGTCGAGAAGCAAAAAGAAAGAAAGTCGTCGTCTTTTGGCGACTGGTGTTGGCAAGGCCCAGGTACACTTTTAGCGCCTCCAGGCTGTTGCCAGTGGGGTGCGTCTCGCTGCAGGAGGCTGGCCTTGTCGTGCTTGCCGACTTTGGAAGAGTGTTTGTATTGGACAATATTGGCTGTTCTGTGGCTGGTAAAGCTCGAGCCACAGGCACCGAGTCGCCCCTGCCCAGGGGAGCAAAGGCCGCCGCGCCTGACTTTTTGCTGCAACGACGCGCCCCAAAAAGTCAGGTCCTGCCAAAAAGTGGTTGGCAGGTAGACCCAAAAAAATAAACCACCATCGTCAAAACCTGTCAAGATGAACATCGTCTAAACAACATCCCTTAGCAAACGACACGACAACCGCGACAGACATAAGTCGGCGTTTTCTGGCGAAGTTCGGTAGCGAACAGATCAACCTCTTCGCAGACTTGTCCCGTTGCTTTCGCACCAACCGCTTCGTTCTGATCTGCACAAACAAAGGGAGCAGAAGGGAGCAGCTTTTCCTCCTTTTCCGACGTCTGCCTTTGCAACCCCGACAGTTTCTCTCACACCCGACTCTCGCCTTTCCGACACCCATACGGCTCTCAAAATGCCAAAGATACGGTCGTTCACGCCGTCGTGGCTGTCCACAGACTCGACAGACGGCCGCGGTCTGTTTGCGCCCTCTTCGGCAAGTGCGCGCAAAACAGCTCTCGGCGCGTCGACAGCAAGCCCTCGCTCTTCCGTCTACAGCAGCCCCAAGAAACAGGCATACATCCCGGGGCCGAAGCGGACCATCGCACGTCGGGGAACCGAGGTGTTTGTCGCCAATGGACGGGAGATCCGGTGGGCAGACCTGGTCACAATGAAAGACGCCTGGGAGTCAACTCAAGATGGATTCAGCAAGAGCTCCAGCAACGCCTCTCCCTCGACACCAGCCTACAGAGTAAGTGGCAGTGGCCTTTGATCTGCCTCTGTCTATACTTCAAAGTCGTTTGTTGTTCGCATACTAACTCGCCAGACACTGAAACCGCCCGTCGCCAGTGACATCCGTCAGCTCATCATCTCTCCGCAGGCCAACTACATGGCCATTCTCACGACTCACACTGTTCACATCTGCGTCCTGCCCGACCCGTCCCACCTCGTGGCCTCCGAAGACCCTGATGTGCCCCTCAAGACTCGCTACTTCACCCTGGGCCCGACGACGCACGTCACGACGCGCCAGCCCGTTGTTTCGGCTTTGTGGCATCCGCTGGGAGTTAATGGCTCCGCAATTGTCACCATCACACGAGACGCCGTCGTGCGCCTCTGGGAGATCTCGCCCGTGGACCGCTGGTCATTTGATGCGCCGTCTCTCTCGATCGACGTCAAAAAGCTGGCCGACGGCACGTGGCTCGACCAGGACTTTGGCGCATCGGTCAACACAAACACCAGCTACTCGCCTGACTTCTTTGATATGGAGGTGGCGGCAGCCTGCTTTGGCCCCCGCAGCTCGGGCGGCTGGTCATCCATGACGCTCTACCTGGCCATGCTCGGCGGCGACGTGTACGCACTCTGCCCGCTACTACCAAAACGATTTGCGCCGCCGCCAGCCCTCATCCCGTCGCTCTCTGTCGCAATTGTCTCGAACTTGGCGGCCGTTGAGGACGACCCGAGCACGACACCCCGTGCCAGACAGCTCGCGCGCCAACAGCTCGACTGGATGACGCAAATCGATAACCAGGAGCCCACAATCGTCGACTCTGTGGCACCGTCAGGAAGCGAGCCGCCAGCAGAAATCTACACACGCCCGTCCAACCCCAGTATCGTGCCCAGGTTGCAGGGCCCGCTTGAGGTTGACCTGGATGACGAGTCGGATGATGAGGGCGAGAGCCTGATTGGCGAGCTGTGCGACATCTTTGTCGTTGGCGAGAAGATCGACACCGACTTCCTGACAGGCGACGACGAAGATGGCGATGAACTCGACTACCAAGACCTGATCGACAGTGCCGATCAGGAAGGCCTGTCTCTGCCTGTTATCTGCTTAATTACGACAACGGGCAAGCTGCACATCTGCCTCGATCTCGTGGGAGTCGAGGCGCAGTGGCTGCCACAGCGTGGTCACCACGGCCACAAGAGCAGCCTGAGCGGCAGCATTCTCAACGGGCGGTCATCCAGTGCAGCATCACTCGAGACGGCTCAGTCGTCTGCCCGCCCTCTGCTGACGTTCCAGGTCGTCGATGTTGTGCGTGGATCGGAGCAGCGCCCCGGCGGCTGGTGCACTTTCAGTCCCGATGTGACGTCACGCTACTCGTTCTACATTACCCACCCCGGCGGCATCACCAACATCTCTCTTTCGTCGTGGGTGTTCCGCCTGGAGCAGGAGCTGCAGGAGAGCACAGACACGGGCGCCGATTTCCGAGTGCGGCAGCTCGTTACTGGCGAGAACACACAACGGCAGCGTGTCTACACACACAGCCGCGACGAGGCCCTGGCGACATGCACAACCATGCTGGATCCCGATCTCGGCTACTTCCTGCTCTCTGCAACTGAGCACGCACCCATCGCCATCTGCTTTGATGCCCCAGAGGGCGAGGATGCCGGATTTGGGGGCGCCACAACATCTGGGCTGGGCAACAGCCAGAGCGCCAACACAAGCAACCCTGCTTTCCAGTCCACAGCAGCGCGGTCTCCCACCGAAGAGGCCGAGGAAAAGGCTATGCTCGCTCTTGATTTCTGGAAAGCGCGGCCGGCTTTCGAGACGCCGCCCGAGCTGCTGGCCAAGTCTGAGCTCTCACAGGCCAAGAACATGCTGTTCAGCAGCCGCTACCAGATGCTGCAGCACCAGGAAGTGCGCCTTTCTCCGGCAACGCTGGCCATCTTTACGAATGCACACAAGCTCGTCGGCAAGGAGACCAGCCGTCTGAACCACGCGGCCGCACAAATGTTCACCAAGCTCGAGGATCTGCCGATCCACCTCCGCGAGCAGGTCGAGTCGGCACACACGCTGAAGCGGCGGATCGACATGATTGCCGGCGAAGATCAGGGCGTCGTCGACGACCAGGACGCCCCCCTCACGGACGACGTGCGGCTGCGGCAGCGTCTGCAGCAGGCCCAAGACCGCCACAAGGAGCTGGCCGAGCGCATGGAGCGGCTGCGGCGGACGTTTGGCCGCGCCTCGGCACGGCCGCTGAGCGACAAGGAACGTGTCTGGTCACAAGAAGTCCAGGCGCTCGACACCAGCCTTCAAAAGACCGAAAAGACCGAAAAGACCGCTGCAGATTCGGCCGCAGCCACTTCTGTGGTCAAACGCCTCAGCCCCGCCTCGCCCTCCAAGGCCGCCAGCGACATTGGCCTTCGTGTCGTGCAGATCCGCAGCCTGTGGGACGACCTGTCGAAGCAGGCCGGCGCCATTGTGCAAAAGAACGGCGGCACCACCACTGCGACTGCCAAGAACGATCTCGAAGCCTCGGCCGTCGACGTCAAGTCGTCCATTGCCTCACTTGTGTCAGTCAACAGCGGCACCAGCACGCCGTCGCCGCCAGCGTCCGTCACAGGCAGCACAACTGGTGCCGACAGCAAGTCCGGCGCCGCATCGTCGTCTCGCCTCGGGCTCCAGATTCCGGCCGATGTGCGCAAGGCCAAGATGGCCCAGGTCACAAAGTTGCTCGAGCGTGAAACGGCCATGGTCGAGGCCGTCACGGAGCGTCTTGAGCGGCTGGGCGTGACGGCGTGACGGCGTGACGGCGTGAAGGCGTCAAGGAGATAGGACGATCGTGGGGTGGTAGAAATGTAAGATGGGAATACGAGAGATGAATTTACGCAAGGAGAAGGTGTACTGTTTTAGCACGAGCCATCTATTTTTTGTACGAGTACAATACCTCTATTTTTGTCAATAAACATTGCATGATCATCAAATGTGTACCGTTGTCGTGATTTTTGGTCTACATCCACCCATCCGTGATTTTCGTGATTCACAATGTCGACAAAGCTCGGCCCATGCCGCACACTTTGACGATGAGACCACTTTTAGGCGTCATCAATGGTGTTCACGGTACGATCAGCTTCAAGACTCACGTTAATATTCACAGCTTTAAAAAGGCCTCCTTTACGTCATAGCCAAAAGACATATATATGTTTTATGTATCATATATATATGATATATATATCGGATATCTCCACTATTTTATCGTCTCTTCTCGTATCCTCTCCTCAACTTTGCATCCAGCAAAATCAGCTTTTAAACCCTATCCCTCCCCTCCTTTTCAGCTGCTTTTTTCTGTTTGACTAGCATAATGGACGGTATTGCTAGTGTCCACGCCTTTGGCCCCAAATATTACGAGGACCTGATCATGAGTACGTCATCTCTCCGTTGGATAGCTTTAGATCGTTGGTTGAGCTTGTGCTAACCCACACTCGAATCACCACCCTTACAGGAGTCGTTAATGAGATCGACTTTGGCGAAGTGGCCTATTGTTCCGGCGTCTCTTCTCACATCACCATCTACTCTCGCATCACCATGACGTCGGGCCTGAACAGTCAATACAAATATTCCCTCCTTTACGCTGAAGCCGGAAAGGATGGGTATCATATAGTCTCCAGAGAAGCAAAGACGCTGCCCGACGTGTTTCTCAAGATGCTTCGGTGTGTCAGCGCGGAATTGGAAACTCATTTGGCCCGCGACAGAGACCTTGATTATAATAACTGCCACTGCTCGTTCTGCGATGCATACTACGAGAAGGAGTGTTCCTCATGAGGACGATCTAGCGGAATTGCCTGAGAAAGTTTGGCTAGCCTCGATATTTTCAGATGTAATCTATCATCTGCCGTTCTCCTGGTGGTTTTCCATTTCTGCCTAGTTTGTCTGTGTGTATGTGCACTTGTCCATTTGTCCATTTGTCCATTTGCCCATTTGCCCCTTTTTTCTTTCCAAAATGGCATGCATAAAACGCGCCATGTGCTAGTTTATTTTTCGTCTTTGCGGTGCTGCTGCAAGAGAAAGTCAAGCCGAGTATAAGATATAGTATAAGAATAAGAACAGTGCAAAAAGAAGCAATTAAGCCAAAGGAACAACAAAAATCAAAATCGTAAAAAACACCATGCCAATGCGTCTCCGACATGATACGTGACTCGTCTTTTTAACCCATCCCCGTCTATTCGCATTCGTCTCGAGATATCTACTAGTAGATACCCTGGGTCCTGTACTGGAACGTGTCGTAGCTGTGCAAGTTAGTCAAACTGTCGTTGAAGAACATCACAAAAGACTGTGCAGATGAAAAATCAAGCTTACAGGCGTGTGTAGTAGCTGCCGAGCGATTTGCCAATGAGCTCCGTCTCGACAAACTGCTCGGCGTCTTCGGCACTCAGATGCAGCTGGAAGCGCTGCCGCAGATTGGCCGTCGCCTGGGTCACGCCGGCCACAAAACACGGCATCTTGGAGTCGCGGCCCATCATGCTGACCAGGTCGATAACATTGTCGGCAGATTTGCGGAGGGCTGTAAAGGAAGTTAGTCTTGTACGAGGCGCGGGTGGCGCGATGTGCCGTCGTCACCATCACTCACCTTGGAAGGCCTGCTTGCACAGACGCTTGTAGTCGTCGAAATCGGGTGACCCAATACCGCCCAGCACCTCCACATACTCGTGCGTCAGCTTGAACGGCGCCGCTTCAAACGCCACCGAGCCGGGCGAGTTGGACAGCATAAAGCCAAAGTCAATGTGCACAATGTGGCCCTCGTTGTCCACAAGCACGTTGCCATTGTGCCGGTCCTTGAGCTGCAGCACGTACGATATCATACTGTACGCAGCCAACGACCGCTTAAAAGCGTCCACGCCCGCACGGTGCGCCTCGCTCTCGGGCGCGCCAAACGCCTTGACAAAATAGTCCTTGAGTGTCGCGATGCGCCGCCGCGGGTTCTGGCCGGACTCGATTGTCGCCAGCGTCAGGCTGCGCTTGATCGAGTGCAGCGACACGCCGTTGGTGATCGTCTCGATAAGGCCTGATGACTCGCCCGTCACCAGGATGCGCATCTGCTTCACCCACACCGATACGCCCGCATCCTCCCAGATCTTGTCACACACGGCAATCAGCTGGCAAGCAAACGCCTCCTGCCGCAGATCGGCGCCCGTCTTGACAATCACGCTGACAAGGTCCCAGTTCTTCATCCAGCCGTACGGAGACGACCGCCGAATACGCTCGCGCTTAATGTCCCACGCCTCGCCAAACACTGCAGCACTCGGATCGTCACGGTCGCCCTTCCGCTGCAGACCGCCTGTCTTGAAATCGTTCTCCATGCGCGCAATGCCCGCATTAGGATTCACCGACGTGGCAGCCGCCGCAGCAGCATCGGCACCGGCAGACGCGGCCGCATCCTCGGTCTCTTCACTACTGCGCACAAGGGCGGGGTCCGAGACGTTTCCGCGGGATCCGTTTGCACCTGTCAAGCCGAGAGCGTTTGCTGGCGCAGGTGCCACAGAGTTGCTGCTGACACCCGTTTTGGCAATGATCGTGTCAAACGTCGGGCCGTGGCTTTCATCAAGATCGAAGCTTTGTTCCTCGAGGCTCTGCATGCTCGCAATGATCTTGGCGCGGATGGCTGCCACTTCCTGTCTCGGCCGCTTGCCGCTGGTCTGGTCGAGCTGTGCCAGCATCTGCGACGCTGTCCGCATGTGAGTCGCAAGGGCCGAGAAGTCGGGCTGGTCGGCATTGTGCTGGTTTCGAATGATCGGGAGCGTCATCTTGCGCAGGAGAGGCCCGGGGCTGCTGGACCGTGATGTGGAGGCTGCCGAGCTACGAGGCGTTCCGTCGGACAAGGCTGTCGCTGCTGTGGTGTTGGACGAGGTTGGTGCGCCGCCCAGGGATGAAATCGAACCAGTGCCTCCGCTGGCATGGCGGTTCGTAAGAGACGACGAGGAAGCGTGCTTCTGCAAGGGATGGTTGCGCTGCGAGCCGCCGCCGGCGATTGCTGAAGACGCCATGGTGCCAGACGAGAACGTCTGTTTTGTCGAAGGGAACGCTCCGTCATCGTCGTCTTCGAAAGGCTTGAGCAAGGGCGAGTTTCCGAGATCGCCAGAGGTCGGCTCGAACACACTGTCGATTGGTGGCTCCAATAATGCCGCTGCAGCCGCAGCTGAAGCGGCTGCTGCGGCGGCATCTGCTGCTCGTGTGCTCGGGTTGCGAACCGAATCCGACAGGTCGAATATCCGTTTCCGAGACCCCTGTTCTGCCAGCAAGTTGAGCAAAAGCTTCTGGTTCTCCGTCGAGTCGGGGTCAAAGGTAAAGTCCTCGCGCAGGATTTCCACCATAAGCAAATACGGCACTTTTTCTGCACTGTTAAGGACAGTCGCTTCGGCCGGGTTGAGCCGAACAATCCGGTGGTGTCGGCTGCGGCTCGGGATCCCATTCACCAGCGACGGCGGGCAAATGACAGGGATGTCGACCTCCGCGGGCAAGTCTTGGCCAATGAGGGCCAGCTCGGCACGCAACGCACTCAGTCGGGCAGCCTTGGGGACACTGACAAGCCGGTTTGAAATATCCTCGAGAGCCCGCAAGAACTGCGTCTCGCACCGAAAGTAGTTCTGCCTTAACAACCGGACTTTTTGCTCAGATGTCATGTCGCCTACGCTGACAACTCGTGGCTTGGCATGGTGGTGAGAATGCCGCCGGGAGAGCGCCGAGGTACCACCCGACGAATTAAGGCCTGCCGAAACTGGTGTTGGAGGGCGGGTGACCATGCGCGGCGACCGCATATCGGGCAAGGGCAAGGAAGACGAGCTCAGCCTTGCTTCGAGCGAGATCGATTCGAGGTGGTGGTGCTGTGCGCTTGGTGGTAGCGACCGGCGGTTGGTTTCTGAAGACTTGACAGGAGGTGCATTAAGACTCGAGGAAGATCCAGGCCGTGACGAGCCCGATGTCTGCCTCTGGCGCTGTTTTGGCGACCGAATCGACTGCTCCATAGGCGGCGAGCGTATTATCTCGGGTGTTTTGGTCAAGTCCTGATTCGTAACCGTCTCCAATGCCTTAGTAGCGGATGCAATAGCCGATCCACTCGAGGCCCTCGTAACGTCCTTGGTTCGTCGAGACTTTGTTGATGTCGGTGTAACGGTTTGCGACCGGGTCGGCTTCTTCGGCGACTCGTTTTGCTCCGTATCGGACAGTCCACCCGCCGCGGTCGATTCTCCTAGCGGGGCAGGCTTTCGTGCCTGGGCAATCGCCATGGGCCCTGCCCACTGTGGCAGCATGGGCATACCAATGCTGGCCAGGACGAAGCTGGCGAGGACAGTGACAGGCAGGACATTTTCGGTGATCTTTTCTTGGCGGGAGGTGTCTGGCAGGCCGAAGACGATATGTTGGACCTTGTTGTACACACGTCGACAGGTCTGGAAGGCGTCCGTCTGTGGGTTCGAAGAGAGGTCGTGGAGGTAGGTTTGGAAAAGCCAAAAAGTCTAGCCGGTTAGGAGGGCTCATAATATAAAAGAAACGGGTTTAAAAGAAGAGGACACGAACAAGCAATGCAGCTGTCACAGATTCTTCGCAGAGGTCTAGGAGGAACTCCTCTAGAGCCATAGACTCATTGTTGACGCTGATTATAAGGTGGCATAGCTGCGGGAGGAAGAACTCAATGTCCTCATAGGGAAACTGGCGCAACTTGTTGCAGAGCACATGGTGGATGCCAATGTGGTCGGCATAACGGCTAGAAAACGCGGTCAGAAGCTACACAAACGAGCCATAGAAAATCCGGGGGGAGCCACGACTCACGAGAGGTAGGACACGGAAAGGAACGGATCAGAGTTGAAGACGTCACTGTCGAGGAACCGCTTGAGCAGATGCCACGACATTGGACGGAGTGAGGTTGGGGTTGTCGGCTACAAATAAAAGATTCAAACTGCGGTCGGGGTCGAGGGGCGAAGGCAGGCAGCAGACAAACACAAGACGAGCTGGAGGGCGGCCAGATGTGCCACTGCGTCAGGGTGCCGTCGTTAAAGAAGGCTGTGTCTACTGCTGGAGCGCCGGGGAATTCGAGGAACAAGAGGAAGAAACCCGGGAGAAAGAAGACATCTGAAGGCTGCCACGCGCGACTGAAACAGATTCAACTTGGAAGGCGGACGAAGAAAGAGTCGAGAGGACGGCTAGGGATCGAGGGCGAGTCCCGAAAGGGTATGCGAGGGCAGGGGGGCGATTTGAGGTGATCCAAACAATTCGAGAGGTAGAAGGAGAAGCTCTCAGTCGCGGCAGATCGGCATTTAGGTGGTGCTTACGCCGGTAGCAGAAGCACAGGAAGCGAAAAAGGAGCGAATGTACGGTCCGGTAAGAGACGAAATGTGCCGGCCGGCGAGCAGGATGCGGCAAGGCTGCGTTTGGGGTCGGGGTTGTTGGCGAAGGACTTGATACGCGTTGGTGGTTGAAGTTGAGGGAAAAGGGGGGAAAGTAAAACTGCGGGCGGTGGAATGTACGACATACAGAATGGACAGCTTATGAGATCGCGGGCACGGAAGTAGCGGGAACTGTGGATCGCGGCCGACCAACGCACGGAGCTGCCACGATTACGTCGTAAAAAAAAGGTGAGATAGTGTTGGGGTCGAACAGATTCTGTGTTTTGAGACGAAAAGAAACCAAGGATAAAATAATTAGAAGGAAATATCCAAGCAAAAAATAAGTAAGAAATACCAACTTAACACATGGAAAACTACTGACAAACAATAGGAAGAAGGAGCTAAGGGCATTTGGCGGTGGGTTAAGGGAGGTACCACTGATGCGTGTGAGACAAAGGTCGACGGCAGGAACTGATTTGGGCAACGGCGACCAAGCACAACTCTGGAGAGCTACAAGCAAAAGGAAAGAAGATGCCGAAGCCGTTTCGAACAGGTGGTTCTTTCCGTTCCTTCTGTCGTTGATTTGGGATGGCTCGATGGATCAAAAAGAGGCAGCCACGACCCATGGGTACAAGACCCACGCGCAGGAGCTACGTTCAAGTGCTCCGTATTAAGGGTCCCATACACCGTTTAACTGGCAGCCAGTAGTTCCAATACTCAATTTTGGTTGGTGGGGACTTGCGCCTAGCAATCAGGCGGGCTAATAATGACTTGCAGTGGATGGACAGCAAAAACAGTGGCTTCAACTGCTTGGTGTTAGGGGCAAATAGGGGGCGAAAGGCCACTGAGTAAGGATCAAGATAGTGAGGATACAGTGTCCAGGGTGTAAAGGCCAGCAAAAGTGACAGCCCCCTGAAGTGCTTGCTATACCCAACTAGGACTAATGCGTTCCACTGCAAGAGAGCTTTTTTAAGCTCTGGGATACGAGGAAGTGAAGGACAGTTTACAGTTTTGTGCTGCGATTTTGCCTGTGATTTCTACCCTCCGTCATGAGAAACGTAATCTATGTGCCCATGTTCAGCCCACGCAAGGCTAAATGGGCCGAGGAGCGGTACGGAGCACGGAGGGCAAAGTCACGTAAAGAGAGACGGAGAGAAGGAAGAAAAAGGAGAAAGAAAAAGGAGAAAGAAAAAGGAGAAAGAAAAAGGAGAAAGAAAAAGGAGAAGAAAAAAGGAGAAAGAAAAAGAAGAAAAAGGAGAAAATATAGTTGCATCATTAGAAGCAGAATGTTGATGTAATCTTTATGAAAGAGATCTTCCAAGCTCGCAGCCGATTTCATCTGGCCCATAGTAACGTAAAAAGACGTATACGAGACACTGTGGGCCAAGATGTTTTGTAGAAGAGAGAACCATGTCTATGAGTTAAAAGTCGTTTGTCTTATTGTGGTCTGTATTGAAGTTGACCTGGTCAAAACCAATGCTTCCAGATAAATAATGAACAAAAAGAAAAGTGAAGGGAAAGTGAGACGACCGTCACTCTCCGTCAAAAACGCAATGCCATAAAAAAATATGCCCTCAAATAACGCCACATCCCACAAACCTTGCCAGTGTATCAGCACCTATACCTTCTTCTTCCGGGCAGGCCGTCCACGCTTTTTGGGTTGATCATCGCCGCTATCGCTCTCAAACTTGAGCTTCGTGCCGCTCGCCGGTCCAGCATCGCCTGCACCAGCCGCCGCCGCGCCTGTGCTGTTACGCGGACCGCGGCCGTGCTTCTCCTCCGGGTCAACCTTCTTGACAATGTCGCGCAGGAAATCCCACTGGTCGTCCGACTCGACGACCTGCTTGAGCATCTGAGCCGTGACGCGCTTGGAGTTTTTAGTCCGCGCTACATCGGCGCTCTTGGACACGAGGTTGACCATGAACATCTCAAGGGCCTTGCCGACCGCGATAGGCGTCTGCTGAGAGACCTTGCCGACCTCTTCATCAGCCTGCATTATGCGCTTGATGCGTGCCGTCGGGAACTTGGTGCGAACGGGCGAAGTCAGAATAACGTGAGAGGCGGGAGGAGCAGCCACAGGGGGGACTGCTGCACTCGGATCTGCCGCTCCCGGCCCTCCCGCTGCCGCTGCTGCTGCTGCTGCTGCCGCTGCCGCAGCTGATCTCCGTGGCGGCATGGCAGCAGTTGACGAAGATTCTGATTCGGGGAGAGGCGGTCCGGGTTGGCCGTAATTCTGCTGCTGTTGAGGGTTGTAAGGCGGTTGATGCTGTTGTTGCTGCTGCAGCTGCGAAAACGGATCGTTCGAGAACGAGTCAGTCGTCGCAAAAAGATCAGTGTTCTGTGGTTGATACTGTGGCTGGCCGTACTGCTGCTGCCCAGGCTGTTGGTGCTGCTGCTGTTGCTGATGTTGTTGTTGGTATGGGGGCACAGAGTAGCCGCCCTGGTAGTACGGCGGCTGCTGCGCCTGTCCGCTGGCAGAAGGTCCTGAGGGGACGTAAAATGACTGTGAGTGCTGCTGCTGCTGTTGCTGCCCTGAGTGCGGTGATGTCGGGGTCTGCTGGTGCTGCTGTGGCGGTGACTGCAGAAACGATGACAGTTGACCCAGGTTGTGGGGCGTTTGCTGCTGTTGTGTGGTGGAGTAATGCTGTGGTGGGGGTTGGTAGTAGCCCTGCTGACTGGGAGGCTGAAGGTGCTGCTGAGGCGTGTAAGAAGGCTGTTGTGCGTACTGCTGTTGCTGGTGGAACGCGGGAATTTGTTGTTGAGTTGGCGGTGCCGGATCCGAGAAAAAGGAAGAAAGGTCCGGAGACTTTGGTGCGTAGCCCCCGTCGCCCGACATGGTTACTGTGCTCAGTATTATATCGATCAGAAAAGATCAGGCGCGCCGTTATGCAATTGTCGATTTTATTTAACGTGGCGGGCGGGTATTCGGGTCGTTTGAAAGCTTGCTTGACCCGTTTGGGGAGTTTAGGGAGCTTGGGTCTCTTTGCGCGAAATTGAGAGATTGCCGAGTTCGACTTTTAATTTGACCAGAGAAAAACAACAGAAGCGACTTTGCTGCTTTCGGCGGCAGGAGCGGCCCACAATGCAGGTTGGTCGTCAATTGTCAAGCCAAGAAAGTGCACAACTTGCACCTGCCTGAATGCTCTCTCTTGCAAAGAGAGCTCTTTCCTCAGTAAAATGCTAGCACTGTGTGTTAGCCGAGTCGCCAGGAAGGAGGGAGGGATAAAGAGAAGTGGGGACTCTGACAGGAATAAATCCTCATTCAAAGTAAAAAGGGCAAGAACAGCCCAAAGACACATTCAATATCCAAATGCAAATGGAATCAAGCCACAACAACGGTGCTCAGATATCAGGTCAAAATCCTGAAGTCGTGGCCGGTGACCAATAACACAACTGGTGCCAAAAATTCCCAAAAATGACAAAGTGTGGTAGTATCGCGCAGGGGACTGTGCATTACCTTGACAATAGTACTGACAAGTCCTAGGACTCTGAGCTCCAAAAGCCAAAAGAGCTCTTGCCTAATTGTGCGCGTTTGGTAGAAAATAGGCAGGAGCACACGTCGAAGATCTCCTTCGACTAATCGAGGCAAGACGCGCCGCCGAAGGTAATACCGTCTCAAATGGGAAGGAAGGGAAGGCTTGAAGATATAAAATGTGATAGGGCAGGTTCACGAAAGAAGCGCTGCGATTGGCGTGTTTTTGGGATTGGCGACAGCCTTGGGGGCCAGGACGGTGCGGTGCTGTGGAGAGTGGAAGGGGCGACTCGAACTCGGTCGTGGTTGTTGCTTGCTTCTTTTTTCTTCTCGGCCTTCCGCCTTCCCCCCCTCAGGCCAGCGGATTTTTTCGTGGGACATTACTGTCGTTTATATGCGCGACGCGGCGCCAGGCGCGACTTCCAAACAAGGAGCGGGGCAGAGGGGTGTGGAATGTGCATCGCTGATTGGCCCACAAAGAGGCGGTAGACCTTCTTGCTCCTTGCCCCCCCACCACCAACACGCCCAAGCTTCCTTGAATCAGGATTGTCCAACTCTGTGGTTCTGGGCCCTCTTGACTTTCTTCGCGTCCTCGCCACAACACGAATCAACACAAAGAAAGACTCCCCGCCGCTTTTGTACCCTCACAATTGCGCATCGCATATTGCAGACGGGTTGACGACACGAACGTCATGCCTGTCAACCACTCATTATTACAAACAGATACTACGGAGTACCTTTCGACGGATCCACTGGACAACAATACGAGTGACATTGTTCCATTGCTCCTCTGGAACGCGTTTTTTTTTTATTTCTGGCTCCAGTCTCCGTGCGAGCGTGGCTATGCTCTTCCCCAATCCATGATCGCCAGGGGTCGACAGGAAAGCGGCGGGGAACATGCTATCAAGATGCCGCATCAGATACGCGCAGAATGCAGAACAGAAGGAGCTCGGGCAATACGGCATACAACAGAAACTCGCGATCTAATTGCCAATGGAGAAACACCATGGCACTCTCGATGACACTCACAGATCCCCAGCAACAACGGCTGAGCCGCAGATCGTGTGTAACACGGCGGATGAACAGGGTTGGCAAAGGCCGTGGCGAGCAGCCGTTCTAGTTGAACGTTCTGCAACGAAGCAACACAGGTTTGCAACATGCGACGACAAAAAACGCCGCCCGCGCGTGATGCGCCTTGTATTTGTGGCACAAAGCACGAAGGGTACAAGAATGCACGAGGGTCCAATCCGAGTGGCCGGTCCACGCGTCTTCTTTCGCCATCGTGCTTCCATCACCGAAAAGACGGCCGCGCAGCAAGTGCTTTGAAGCAGCGGTGACGGTTTTGCAGCCGACAAAGCAAAAGCCTCGACACAACCAACCTACGATTGCCGCGGTGATGAAAAACGAGCACCAGAGGCGAGCAAACCACGCGCATTGAACGGTCGAAGCCGAGTTCGTCCACGGGCTATGGTTCTGATGTCTGCGCGGCCCGCCCGTGATGGTTTTTTTACTTGATCTAATCTGAGTGGCGGTCAGGTTGTGAGCGAAGCCTTGTTTTTATTTTGCGTTTTCTAATCGCGTGTTCCCGAGCTTTCTTTGCATTATTCTACCTTTTAGACTATGCCATCCTCCGTTTTACTTCCCCGACTATGCGGCAAAGACCCTCGAAACGCCGCGCACTCGACCGCGCGAGGAACAGCGAGGCCACAGGCCATGCGTGCACGCCAAGACCGCCACCGTCGACGCTCGTCTGCACGTCCACGCCGTCTGCCTGCAGACGCTCGGCCCACGCGCGGATCTCGGGCGTAAACACTTCCTCCTCGCCATACGTAACGAACATACCCTTCGGTGGGCATGCCCGACGCCACCACTCTGCCTCGTCGCAGTGGCCTGGCGATAGGATGGGGTCCACGCCAGAATCGGTCTTCGGCTTGGTTGGTAGTGTCCCCGGTTGGCCTGCTGCCTTGCCTGCGTACGACGCCGCATAGTTGACGAGTGACTCGGCGTCAATGTAGTCATTGGGAGAACGGCGGTATCGGTGCGACCATAGAGAGACCCAGGGCGAGATGAGCACAGCCATTCCGGGTAGGGGCAGGGGCGTGGGTAGAGAGGGTGGCGTTTGTGCCAACCGAAGCAAAAGGCTCAGTATGATAGTGCCGCCGGCCGAGTCGCCTGCCATGACAATGCGCGCCGGGTCACCATGTGCCGCTGTAGAGAGGACATGGGCATATGCACGAGCAGCCTCGTCGATCTGGGCTGGGAAGACAGCATCGGGTGCCAGCGTGTAGTCAAGACTGAAGATGGCTAGATTACTAAAGCAAGCGCTCTTTTCGTCCCCGCAAACGCCTTCCATCAGGAGAGAAGCCCATGTCATGAGAAACTCGAGGTAAAAGTGCGATGACCCAAGGGCAAATCCTCCTCCTGGAGTGTATTAGTATATCCGAGTAGCTTTCGTGGCAATAGTGTGGATACATACCATGTACAAAGAAGACGACAATGTCTGGTGGGCGGCTCAAGTCGTATCTAATCCACATGCCCTCGAACTTGTCCTGTATATAATGTCAGTTTGGAAAAACAAAAGAAAACCGTTTCGTGGATGAAAAACATACGTCATGATATTCCCTCCATTGTAATGAGGGCACAGCTTGTGCCATGGGGCTTGTCAAATAAGGAGACGCAAAGGGGGGTAAAAGAAATGCCATGGTGGATAACGCATAGGCGACAACTGTCCGGAAAAGTCGACTTATACCTGCTGCTTGTAACTGTCTGAACTTGAAGAAAGGCAATGCCACAGGCCGCGAGAAGAAGACGCGGCCAACGCGTGTGTCCATGTGAATAAAAGCCCATCGCACGCAGCAGAGGACGACGTCTTCAAAGAGAGAGGGCCGCACCGTCTTGCTGAGGCGCCAGCTGGCCCATTGCCGTTGTGCGACATCGACCGGCATCCGGAAAACAAGAAACGGCAGTGCCTGGAGAACAGAGACAGTCGCTGCGTAGGGTCCAGCCTGTATTAGGAGTTGGGGCGCGAGAAAGATACAGAAGACGACACAGTCGAGGAGCGAAACGGGCGGCAGCAGTGACGGTGTCGGCAGCGCGCCGTGGCCGTGGTTGCGCCGCAGCCGATCCGGGGCCGATAACGACTGGCTCATGATGTCATCGTAGTTTCGGTGAGGCCTTACCGGAAACGACGCGTGGGTGACGTTGATTGTCGGTATTGTCGCGGGTTGTGTCTGTTGATGTTTTGTCTAGGTTCAATTTGCGTGTTTTGGTGACATTGACCGTTATTTCCAAGGTGTAGTCGAAAGTGTAGCATATGACGTTGGTTTTCGGCTGAAGCCGAAATATGATGATTACACGCGGATCAACACTTTTTTAGAACCGCGATTTTTAATTGAAAAAGGAACATAAAATTGCAAATGTTTCGCAAAACACCACAAACGCGTGAAATAAATATTTTAAAAAATGAAATTGTATTTCTAATATGTCATGACACGTCCTAGATTTTTGATGTAATTTTTAGTTTTTGTGTTGGCGACATTCGCTGTGTCTTTCCACTGACACCGTTTTAATGCTTCGCGTGGCGCTTCGCGTTCTCCTCCTTCAAGATTGCCTGCTCCATTGTGTCAAATGCGCCAAGCACCTGGCTGTACTGCGCAAACTCCTTGGGCCGGTAGCCAACGTCCACCTTTTCGATCTGGCCCTCGGGCGTCCACCGCTTTCCAATCAGATCGTCAAACGTCTCGTGCTCGCTCGACCGCTCGACCGACCACAGCGCCTTGTACGCACCGCCTAGTGCGCACGCGTTGCCGCCGACGTCCAGACGGTAGACGCCCTCAGCGCCACCCAACACCTCACCGAGAACCTGTGCGATGGCCGGGTTGAGTGAGCCGCCGCCCACGAGGTAAATGCGGCGCGGCTGGGCCGGGAGACGCGGGTGGTTGTCGGTTTCGCCAGGCTGGTCGTGCACGAGCGGCTGCGAGCGCAGACGCATTGACAGTGCCTGCGACTCGACAATCAAGCGCGCATCCTGCACATCCGAAGTCTCGGAGCTGGCTGCGGGTGCAAGGTCGCTGCCGTCGGCAGGGTTGCAAGTGTACCGCCACGTGCCAGCAGGGATATTAGGCACGATCTCGTTGATGTAGAAGTAGAGGCCGAGCTTGGCCTTGTCGCTGTCGCTCGTCTGGCCCAGAACAGGCGTGTCCAGAACAGCCTTGTTGAAGTTGGTCCACTGGTCGCCGCCAGTAGGCGCAGGAGGCAGTGCGTCGCGCACCTTTTCACGCGCCAGGCCGCCATTCTTGTAGCACAGCATGAACATGTACTGGCCCTTGGTTGTCGGGTGGTTGAAGAAGTGGTAGCTGGGGTCCGGCTTGTAGTGCGGCGTGACCATCAGGAATGTCGTCGACGTGCCCAGGCTGACAATGGCGTCGAGCGGGCGCAGCGGCAGCGCCAGAATCGTCGCCGGGTTGTCGCCAGTGAAAGGTGCAATCTGGGCATCGGCTGACACGCCGTACCGCTGCACAAAGTACGACGCAATGCTGCCCATGCTGCCGCCGCCGTCAATGCGCACCTCGCCGAGCTTCTTGCGCAGATCGGCCGCGCCGCTCGTGCCGTTGCCGGCCGCCAGATCCAGCAGAGGCTCCGACCACTGCTGGTTAGGGATGTCCCAGAGATCCATGCCGCAAACGTCGCTGATATCCATAGCTGCCAGCTCACCAAGAAGAACAGAGGCCACAAACGACGACACCAGCGAGATGCGCGCCGTCTTGGCATACACATCGGGCCACTTGCGGCGGATGCGCATAATCTGCGTGCCCGTGAAGCGGTGGTGTGCGGCGCTGCCCGTGACCTGGGCCAGGCGGTGGGGACCATCTTCTTTCGAGTCAGTTTCAGCCAGACGAGCGTCAAACTGGTCACACTCGTCCTGCGTGCTATGGTCCTGCCAGTTGGGCGCCCACGGCCGCGAGAAGGACTCGGCTAGGCGGTCGGCGAGGGCGGAGTCGGTGGAAGGGGTCGAGGCATTGTTCGATTGGAGAGCAGCCAGCTGCTCGGCGGCGGCCTCAGACCAGTAGACGCTGCCGTGCTGCTGGCAGGAACCACTGATGGCGCGGATGCGCGAGAGAACGTCGGGCCCGTTGCTGAGGTCGTGCAGGCGCTTGAAGACGAGGTCAATGGCCTCGAGGAACATGGCCACAGGCGCATAGACCTCGCCCTCGTCGTCGTTGACGAGAACGCCCTTGGTCAAGCCATACTTTTTGCCAAAGTCAGCGTCGAAGTCGACCTTGGTCTGGGCGACAATGGTGAGGTCGGAGGCGACGACGATGGCTGGGGGCGTTAGTATGACGGAAACGCACAAAAAGAGACCAAACGATGGGGCAGAACGCCTTTTGTAAGTGCAACTTACCCTTGAGTTGTTGGGTCGAAAGATCGAAGCCCAGGTACAGGGGGCCCTGGGACGTAGCTGCCGCCATGGCGATGATGGCAATGTGAGGCACGGAAGGTGCGAGGAGGGGTAGGTATTGTATCGTGGGAAGGAGCAACCGCTTCTGGAACTAATTGCAAAAAACGCAATATAAATGTGAGAAATCGAGAGTCAAAAATATATCTTGTTGTTGTCAGAGTGAGAAAAATAACTTAACAAGGTTGGACCAGAGAGCTTTCTCTTTCATCCCACGAGAGTCTCTATATCCCTCGAAAATGGCAGCGACCCCCAGTTCTCCTAATACAGTAAAATAGCTTCCACAAGGGCAAAAATAGAGAAACCGGAAAAAAAAACAGGGGACAACGCCCCCAACTATGGTCCGATGATCGCAAGCGTGCCGCTAAAGCGACAGCTTTGACGGTTCTCACTGCCCGTCGAGGTCCGTGGCATGGCGGCGCCGTATTAAGAGGTGTATGTCGGCGAGCTTCTAATTGGGCGCTATTTTGTCGGAATTCCCATTTTTGGAGGGGTTGTGGCGGCAGCCTCGTCTGCCATCGCTCTCGCTCCTTCCATTTAGCCTAAACTGCCGTCTACACCCGCCAACACAGTAGCGCCTTCCCGCCTGTAGCGCATTTTGGGATTTGGGCCTGGACTTGGCTGCATGCCGGCAGGTGCAGTGATTGGCAGTCGCGACCCATCCTTTATCAGGTATTAATACGGGGAATTAATGCAGGATATAACCATTGTAATATGCATGCAAATATGGTCGAGAGGGTTGGAGAATCTGAGCGCGCTCATGATGATTTGCTTGTCTTCATCTCATTTCTACTCTGATATATACTGGAATAAGGACCCATGATAAATAAAGGATTTTGCTGTGCACCCAATTGGTCCAAGCTATCTGGTCCGGGCAGAATAGCACTGGCTACAGATGATCAGTGCTTGTGCTCCTTTCCGCCATTGCTATGACCATGGTCGTGATCGTGGTCACCGTCTTCCGGTTCAGGGCTCGACCGAGGGCTGATCTCACCCGAGATAAACTCGTCAAACTTCTCAACCGTCTCATCCAGTTTCACAAACCGCACGTGCACGCGCCGCACGCCGCGGACCGAGCCGCCGACCTGTTTGCGCACGGCATCCTCAATTGTCCGAACATCCTCGACCGTCCAGTCGCCCGGCACTGCCAGCTCCAGATCCACGAGGTAGTTCTGGCCCGACTTGACTCCCGACACCTCGCGCAGTTCAGTCAGGTTCGGCTGGCCGTTTGCGAGAAGCACACCCTCGTCGAGCGCCTTGGCCACACTCCTGCGCACGGACCGCTTCACGTCGTCGTCGATGCTGCGGTCAGCCAGTTCGTAGAGCGCGGCGGCAGTGTTTTCCCAGCCGGCGCGAATGACCAGCAGCGAGATAAAGAGACCGCCCACAGGGTCGAGCCACGACGCGTCGTGGATCAAGTTGGCACCGAGAATCGCGAGGAGAGTCACAATGCCTGTCATGCTGTCGACGCGGTGGTGCACGGCGTTGGATGCGAGGACCGACGATTTGCGTTCACGAGCGACTTTCATAGCTGGAGGGAAAGTTGGTTAGTTCGTGTCAAAGAAGAAAAAAAGGAAACAAAAAGGGCACAATCTCAAGAGGACTTACTCGCTCGGTAGAGCCATTCTTTAACGAGCACGGTTCCCAGTGCCAGCCAGGCTGCGTGTAGGCTGGGACCGTCGTGTCCATGGGAATGGCTATGGCTGTGGCCGTGGCTATGAGCCATCACTTCCGCTGCAGCTGCGGCGTCCAAGAAGAAGTGCGCGTGCAGGATCTGAAGACTGCTGATGCACATGAAGATGCCGCCGCCCAGCAGCATGCCCGACACGCCCAACGAGCCCAAGCTTTCCACCTTGCCGAATCCCGTAGGGAACTTGTCCGTGGGAGGGCGCAAGCTCCACGAGACCGTGGCGAGCGTCAAAAAGTCCGACGCCAAGTCCGTCAAACTATGCCAGGCGTCGGCGATCATGGACTGCGAATTGAAGTAGTAACCGCCGGCGCCCTTGGCCAGGGCCATGCCCAGATTGCAGTAGAGGCCAATTCGCGTGATGCGGACGCCCGCGTCGTTCTTGTTTTGGGACGTGAGGTAGGCATTGTCGTGGTGATGGTGGTGGCCACCAAAGAGGCCGTGGGAGTGGGTATGGTCGTGCTCGTGCTCGTGCTCGTGATCGTGCTCGTGACCATCGTCCTTCGGTTTGGACCCCTTTGAGTCGTCGCTTTTTGAGCGCGCCTGGATAGCCATCAGGGCTGGTAGTAAGCGGGCGAATTTGCGCCTCTGTTTTCGAGAAAAGGAGGGTGTAAAGTGCGCTGATGGCAGATATGTCGAATTGGATGAACTTGAAGAGGATGAGGATGGGCGAGAGAAGGTGGAAAAGGAAAAGGACGGAGAGCTTGACGAATTTTGTAGATTCGACGCTGGCAGGTCGGACGACGAAAGTGGAGGTCGACTGGCACGCGACCTTAATGAAAAGTTAGTTGTAGCTGTCGGAGGGAATATTACAGGGACTGCGGTCGATGACGACGTCTGGTACACGCGGCGTTGCGACGATCGATGTGGTTGATGTGGCCTCAGTCCCTGGCTAAAGTCGTAGTGGTGTTGGCGGTGTTGTTGGCTATTTTTGTGTAGGTGGCTGTAATACGAACGGCAGCTGCTCTGGTTGGCTGCGCTGGAACAGCTGTAGTCTCGGGTGCTTTGTCTTTGATGATTGCTGGCGTAGAGGGGGTGGCGGTTGGTGCGAAACGGAGCTCGGACAGCTTGCGCTGCCGCCCTGCACGAAAGGTCCAGACGCAGTGGCCGGGTGCCAGACGGGCCGCGCCAGTAGAGTGGTGACGGCATGCTCTTTGACAATGGCAGCCGGGGTGTAGATGCGCGTGTTTGTAGGATAAGCAGAGGTTGTGACAATTGAGGTGAGGGAATGTCGGCCTAAAGGATCTAGGGCACGAATAACGAGAGTGAGGCTTTCAGGTGTGCTGGAAGGTGTACGCGCAGGCAGGAGCAGCCCTGTTCGGGTCGAAAAGGAAGTGGGAAAGAGCGCGAGGACGGCAGCTTCGAAACAAAATTGTCCGGACGGAAGAAAAGCCTAGGAAGGAGCGACGAGATAGACTGCAAATGCAAACTTGCAAGTGAGAAGCGAAAGTGGACGCTCTCTGGGTTTTGTTTCTCCTGCACCAGGCGGCCGCCGTTACGGAGCCGATGGCGAGTTCAGGCCCTCCTCCGTGGAACAACGAGGCCGCCCAACAGACAAAAGCGACCTGGAATGGGTTTAGCTAGATATAGACTGGCAGCCAGGGCATATCTTTCTCGCATCTCTAGCGGACACTGATTGCGCCTTCCGCCGTAGCGCAATAATGTGCCGAGCTGGATGTGGGCTGATGCTTGGATTTGTTGGGTCGTTCCTTCTGCGATTTGTCGTCTCGGATAGAGGATGGGCTCTCAAGGAAGGTGCTAACGACAGAAGCTTTTGCACCTAAATGTACGACATACATGTACGGAGTACGTCGTCGTATTTTGCAAAGTATTACACAGTCCGGACGAAAGATACCGAGTGAGTGAGATGCTTGGTATGGCATTTGGCCTGTCTTCCGTAAGATCGCCTCAAGTGACGCGTGAGGAAAGGGGAAAGGGACGACCAGGGCAAAGGTCCGATCGAGGGCGGAAAGCGCCAATCCGCATGGTTCGATTCTCGAGACGCAAGCAATTTTCTGTTTCGGTGCTTAGCCAAGCCAGGCAGGAACCTCCCCGCACTAGCAAACTTGAGGGTGCAAGGAAGCACGGAGATAAAGACTGGTATTAATACAATCAGACTCCTGGCGGCCGAGTCGTTCTTGCCAACTACACACAATACATAACCCACACCCGCACTTTCCCCGGATGTCGGGCACACGCAAATGAATACACGAGAACACAGATCTATATTTTACAAGTAGATAGGGTTGCTTTCCAATGCTGGCTTGCCTGGCCAGGCCAGCTGAGGAGCTCCTCCATGGCGATGGTCTGGGCGACTTACACAAGCTGAGGCCCACACGAGCCGATAGGCGACGTTGACATGCTACTGGCGAAAGCGCCGAAAGCCCCAATCCGCCTAAAAAGCCAGCAAATACCACGAATGCCCCAACTACCCTAAAAGCGCCACTGTCGGATTGTAGCGGTGGACACTGTCCCGCTCACCGCGTCTTTAACCCCCGTCTAACCACAAACTGAGAATCCACACCGTGAACATTTCCGTCGTCATCGCCCTACAGAAACGCACCCCCAACAACCGACTCCGGCCCAATTGCACCAAGTCCAGACAGGCATTCCCGCTGAGCTTTGTGTTTGAGCTTTGTGTTTGGGCAAGAGAGATCCTCACGCACCTACACCAGGTCTTTTGCCCATCATCGAACATCTTTTCCAGGAGGCAGCACTCTGACGGGAAATTCGGATAGCCGCGGATTTAGGGCTGGACTAGAACACGGAGAAAACAGACAGACACACCTCGCATCTACGAAGGGGGGCATGCCGCGGTGCTCAGTAGACGTGGACGCGGACTCAGAACGACATGGCCGCGCGCAAGCCGCTCCTGCGCATTCCCTATACCGACGTCTTTGCCTCTCCTCGAATTATCCCGCGCAATGCCACCACGCCGCCAGCGGTTGTGGCTGCGCTCAGCGCCTTCATGACGGCACCGCCGCCTCCGGGCCTGCCTTCGAATACGGTCGTGTTGACGGGTGCCGGGCTTTCGGTGGCCAGTGGTCTGGCGGATTATCGAGGCGAGAACGGCACTTACCGCGTCAACAAGACATTCCGGCCTATCTATTTTCACGAGTTTTTGTCGAGTCACGAGGTACGAAAACGGTACTGGGCACGCAGTTTCTTGGGCTGGACAACGCTGCACAAGGCCACGCCCAACACGAGCCACTATGCTCTGCGGGACCTTGGCCGCCTTGGCTATGTACATTCAGTCATCACGCAGAACGTGGACTCTTTCCATCATGTCGCCCACCCCGACATCCCCTCCACCGTCGAGCTCCATGGCTATCTCCGGGCCACTGTCTGCACAACCTGCTACAACGAATACGACCGTGACACCTTCCAGGACGAGCTGGCGCGACTGAACCCAGCATGGGCCGGGTTTCTCTCCGAAGCCATATCGGAAGGCGCCTTTGAGCCGGAGGCTGACAACCCGACCACGGGTGCTCCATTGCAGCGGCCGCCAGCCAGTCTTTCTGCCATACGTGGCATTCGCACTAACCCGGACGGTGATGTCGATGTTCCTGGCGCGCCATATACAACCTTCCGGTACCCGCCCTGCGCACACTGCCTCGCCAATCCGCCAGTAGCGGAAGACGGCACCAAGCTGATGGTCGAAGTGGACTCGGATGGCGCGTGGAAGATGCCTCGCAACGTCAGCCCAACCGACAGCGGCACCAAGGTCAAGTGCCCTGGCGTCTTGAAGCCGGCCGTGATCATGTTTGGCGAGAGTATCTCGCCAGCGGTCAAGCACGCTGCTGAGGCGGCCGTAGACGAGGCAGGCCGTCTTTTGGTTTTGGCCACATCTCTCGCAACGTACTCGGCATGGCGCCTAGCCAAACGGGCCAAGGACCGTGGCATGCCTATTGCGATCGTGAACATGGGGGGTGTTCGCGGAGAGGACGCTTTCTTTGCGGAGATGGACGACACTCAATCGGGTGCTGCCGGTGTCCGCGTCGAGATGCCCACAGATGCGGTTCTGCCGCCGCTTGTGGACGAGCTGCACCGACTGGCGCCGAGCGGCGCCCATGTAAAGGGCACAGGACTCGGCGCTGGGCCAGTGGATCCAGCCCTCTTTAGAGACATGCTCTCATAATGGTAGACCGTATAAATGTAATAAAATGGATCACAAAACATACTCGCTTTTGAGGCTTGCTTAGTAAAAGTTGGCGATTGTGGTGGCTTTGGCCGTTTGGGGGCCGCTTTGCGTATTTTGTTGATCTGTGGGAGCGGCCGATTTGGCGGATGCAGCCTCGGCAGCCTTCTTTCCCTCGCGTTTGAGGCTCCGCGTGACTTCGTCACTTTCAATCTCTTTCAGGACTGCGATATGTCAGTAAGTTGCGCCCATAAGCCATGAACCGTAAGCATAACTTGTATACACACCTGAATCCCACTCTGACTCTTTGGTCGGATCGCCGGTACCTAATGTTCCCTCGACGTCGACCTCCTCGCCCTTTTGGATGCGCTCGATCACTTCCTTGAGCAGCCCAATCTTCACTTCCGACTGGCGCATAAATGTGTCAAAATCCTTCTTCAAAGCAATCATCTGGATCGCCATGGACCCGATGAACAGGAAAAAGAAGATGAAGAACGTCGCCGGGTTCCACTCCTTGGCCTTCCGCGCATCAGAGATGACATTGGCTACGGGGAGCTTGCCGTCCTTGCCTCTGCGCAGCGGCTTCGGGATCAGCTGCTTCCAGAACGATGCCTGCGCAATTGTTGGAAGCGAACTGTAATATTGTCTCTGGACGGCAAAAGACATAAGCCGCGGTGACCCAATGGGACTGCGGCGGACGGCCACCGCCCGGAGGCCACGGACTGCTGCTGCGTTCATTCTTTTGTGTGGTTGTCGAGTAGCTTTTATGTGTCAGCGTTTCGTTCTGTGCGTCTGGATTGACTTGACTGATGTTGAATTTCGACGTTTGAGAAAATCGTTGAAGACTTGTACTTGGACATTGCCGCAGCTCTCCGCCAATCAAATTGTGGAGACTCCTGTCTGTCTCGATATTTAGCGCTGGTTGCTGTGCCAACACTGGGCCGACAGTTGTTCCGCGTACAGAAACAACGTCCTCGGTGGGGACCTTCCCGCAGCGCGTGCCAGCCCGCCGGTCACCACTGGCAGGTACGCCCCTGCCCCCTGTCTTTCACGGCTCCTACCTGAACGCCTGGACTGGAAGCTTTGTTTGGGTAGAGCTTGGGCTTGGGGTGTGGTTTTTGCCTTTTAGGAGCAAATCTGTCTAACCTCACCAAAGTTCACGCATCTTGACGACGCACGATCTTCATATTCACGTCTATCCTCCCTTTACGAGACGCGTTTTTTTGCATTTTTGTTTTTGGGGGTAGACTTAGAATTGTTTCTTGCCAGCAATGTTATGATTAAGGATCAAACCGGTTATTGCGTTTTGTTTTCCTCATTATACCCTTCTGCTTTTTTCTTTTTCTTTTTCTTCAACCACAGCTTGTTTTATCCTCGATACCTATTCACGCCCCCCCTCCTCGACTGCCTTAGATGGCGACCCTCCAGGTGCACGCCGATGCTGTCCGCAACGCTGTCACATCGAGTGCTACATGCACACCAGCCACCGTTGTCTCTCTCAAGTCTCTCCTCCTCCCACGCGAAACCGATTCACAACAACAAGCCCCGACATTAACGACAAAAACTGCACGTGGTGCACCGCCCTCACGCCCAGGAACTGCCGCATCCTCGCGTCCGGGAACGGCAGCAGCAAAACGGCGACCAGCGGCGCGTGACGATGCACGAAAACAGCCCGATTCTCAATTAAGTCTCTCGGACAAGGAAAAGGCACAGCTGGCCACACATGTCATCAATGCAGCTCTCAAAGCGCTCGCCGAGGCCGCAAAGCCGACAACAAGCACGTCCTCGACAACAGCCTCACAACAGGCGCCACCAAAGACGCCCGCACGAGTACAGCAGCTGTCAAACTCTGGTGATGAAGTGCCTCCCAAATCGACCGCAAGGGGCGGCCTTCGGAGGTCAATGTCGGCTCCCATGACGCCGCTCCAGCCTCGGACACTCAACCGCGTCTCAACATCTCCCATGAAGGCGACCAGCAAGCCTGCAACAGCGGCAGCTCCTGCCCCGAACGCACAGTGCCTGGCCACGGTCGAATGTGCTCGCATCGCGTTCTCGACTCTCAGAACATTACAAGAGACAAAGGCCGTGGCTCTTCCAGAACTGCAGCTCGAGGCGGGTATGTCGTCGTTTGTGGCTAAGCTGCTCGCTTTAAATATGCTTGACCAGGCCTGTCGAGAGCTGCGTGTTCTCAAGAAACGACTCCAAGGGCCATTGGCTGCGACACCAACTGAAACCCCTTTCACCTCGATGACAGCCCCCGCAAAGTCGACAAAGACGACCAAGACGGCAGCAAAGACGACGGCAAAGGCAACAGCACAGCAAGCTGCAGCTCAAACGATAGCACAGCCTTCTGCAACATCACTGGCTGCTGATATCCTCGAGTATGGCGACGTTTCTGCTGTTTCTATGCCGGCGATGAAGCTTATTGTCGCATCCCAGCTCCAGGCTCTCCGGATTTTGGCTGCCCTCAAGAAGCCCGCACATATTGACTCTGCACTGCCGTTTCTTCGCCGTAGCTGCAAATCCTCACCTGTACAGCTGATCTCACAGTGCATCAAGTCCTCTTCAGCCAACCCGGCGGAACAGCAAAAGATGCTGCGTCAGATGGAGACTCTCTCACAACTTCTCTTGGCTCTCGCGCCAAGTATATCCAGCAAGGACGACGCAGGCGCAATTGAGCCGAAGCTGAGCGTGGCTCCCTTGGCCGCATTCGAGCTACAATCACTCAGCCTTGAGACCCGACTGCGGTGTTGGATCATGGCAAAGCAGAACACTGCAGATGCGGACAAGGATATTTTGACGCCTCTTTCTCGCTGCTTGTCAACATATGCCCGCCGCAGCCGGTCCTCGGGAAAGGCGCTGTCGTACTCATTTTGCCGTGGTCGCTTTGACCAAATAATGGAGCTTACAACTGGGGGCCAATTTTCAGTTGCACGCAATTCCAAGGCACCACTGGCTAGCATCTTCCAGAACCTCAGTGCCATTGCACGCGAGAATGGCCACATTGACGATGCAGTCCACTGGGCCTCTGAGCTTTTCGGTCTTGTGAACTCAACTGACGATTCGGCTGCAAAATACTGCTCGACATCCGCACAGCTTCTTGCACTCCAACTCAAGAACCCCGCCAAGACGTACCCACAGGACAGCCCTACCTTGCTCTCTAATGTGCTGGAAGCGATCAAGGGATCCTTAAAGGGTGACACTGCAGAATTGGAGGAGCTTCTCGCCAATGTTTGCCTGGTTCGCAAATCTGCCGTCAATATTTTGATCAACCAGACACAACAAAATAGTAAATCGAGCACTAGCAACAACCATACGATCCCGAAGCCATTCAAGCTGCTGCTTGAGGCATTTGTTTACCAATGTCCCCGTTTCTGTCTTCGTTGGCTCGGAAAGCCGCCTGCGGCCAAGAGCAGCACCAAGGACTTTCTCCGGTACGAGCAGCGGCGCCAGCTGCTGACACAATCCATCCGACACACACTCGACTCGGCCTTTGTTGTGACCAAGACAATCATCGAGGAGGGCCGTATGGTTTGGGAACAGCTCGATTCAGTATTCAGCGACTCGCTCACTGTTCTCGAGTATCTTGGTGATCTCAAATCGGCCGACTCCTCATCTTATTACGTCAAAATTTCTCACTTTTACTACCTCAGCTACAATGTTCTGCGGCGCAAGGCAGGTAACAATGCTGACCGTGATGCCCTAAAGGCACTACGGCGCGCAATTGATTGCATCAAGAATCGCCCTGGCCCAGAGAGGGAAAAGGCCCAGCTGATTCTCAAGCTTGAGCGCATGGCCGAGCTGGCCAGATCAACGGGCCAGATCGGGGAGGCTCTGGGAGCTTTGCAGTCGATCCGTTCGAGTCTTGTGGACGATGGCGCATTGAACACGGTGACGACAGCACTCGCCAGATCTCCTCCGAGCCTTGCATGGGCGGCCGGCGACCAAACAGACGCACTTTCGCGCACTCTGGTATCTATTCATCGACTTGAAGAGGTCCACATGGACTGGTCTGCAGGTCTAGAGGATCATGAACACGCGGCCGTTCTTGAGCACCAGCTTCATTTCATCCACTTCGGCCACGGCAGCAGCAGCTCCGGCTCCAAGACACAGCAGCGTGCCGGCCTTGACCTGTCACATCCCTGTGTCGAGGCTCTTCTTCGGATTTACTACCCAACACAGTTCCCGATCCGACGACTACGCACTCTTCTCCGTCTGTTCTCCGCCAATATCGACAAGTCGGAAGTTCTTGCCGACATTGTGCCACAGACAACTGCCGCATTGGGCCTCATCGAGAGTCAAGGGCTTGCCGATGATGCCTCTCTTGCTGGCTACCTGCCTCACTACAAGGCCTTGGCCTCCTCCCTGGCTGGATTTTCTGAAGGATTTCCAAACATGGATGTCTTCTCTGCTTCACTGAAAGCCTGGAAGTCTATTCTGGAAGCAAACCCGACACCTGCTGAGTTGGAGCTTGCCATTGACGACATTCCCGAGTTCCAGACGCACTTGACTTCCATCGCGGAATTTATGCGTGCAATGGGACGTGACTCTGCCATTACACAGGCCCTAGAGCTGGCCCAGTGCCTGTCAAACATCATTTCCGGGTCCAGCGACAGTCGGTTCTTTTCTTTGCAGCCCGCGCACCACTCCGCGCTCGCACTTTCTTCACATTATCTCCGTATGGGTGACTGTGTGAAAGCGGAAAAGACGCTTGAGGAGATCCGCGGCAGCCTCGATGGAGTGAAGGAAGCTCCGATGGCCGCCACGATCAGTTTCCATCTCTCCTATGCCGAATACCTCATTGCCGTTGGCCGGTTCGACGAAGCGTAAGTTGGCATTGCCTCCCATGTACTTCTCACTGTCTTATTGTTCGTATTTATGTGCTCACAATTGTTTCAAATTTAGAAGCCAGCATCTTCTTGAAGCAAAGCCCGTTAGCTTCGACGAAGTGCCTCTCGCTCAAAACCAGGCCAAGATGAGTGGCTCCCACAAGCGGAGACTTGGTGCCCACGCTTGCTTTCTCCAGTCACTTGTTGCTCTAGAAAAGGGCGATCACTCGGTGGCCCTGCAGAATGCGAGAAATGGTGTCCGGATGCTGTTCCAGGACTGGAGTCGGATGGAAAAGTCAATGGATCGGCCGGTGCTCACCGCAGACAACTCTTTGGGCGGAGGTGATGAAAGCAGCGCTGATATCTCGGCATCGTCTTCATCATCTGAACGGACAATCGACCCAAGCTCCTCTCTTTGTGAGGTGCAGGACCAAGATGAGGTGTCTCCAGTGACCACGCCCGACACATCGGCAATTTCGACGGGCTCCTCGACATCGGTTGCTTCTCCTGAATTCTGGGCACTGTTTCATCCGCTCTTCAACAGCATGCTCCGCTTATCGTCGATTTACGCCCACCTCGGAATGTACCAGGAGACCATGTACTACGCCGAACAAGCACAAAAGATTGCGACGGTCACTAATGCTGCCTTGTCGCTAGCTCAGGCCGAGTCGTGGATGGCAACTGTCTATCTCAAGGCTGGCCAGCTAGACAAAGCAGCCACATTTATCGCCCAGTCTCGATCCCGGCTGTCCGAAATGGACGAAACTAACCGGAAGGCGTCGCTCGCTTGCGACCTGGCCAGTCTGTACCGGGAGATGAATGACGAGCAAACCGAGCAGGAGATGATCCAGCAAGCTGAGCAGATCGTTCAGCGTGTCTGTGAATCTTCAGGTACTGTGAACAAAATAGAGAGCGAATCTACCTCGGCACCGGTCGAAGCGACAATGGCCACAACGACAGCCGGACGACGGACAAAGGCCGCAGCAGCGGCCGCGCCGGCAAGGACTTCGACCAGAGTGACGAGCACTCGCAAGACTGCCGCCGCGACCAAGACGACAAAGAAAGCCGCTGCAGCTGCTACCGCCCTCGCTGTTGTTGACGCAGTCTCACAGACTCCAGTTGTTGATGCGTTGATGGACAACCCTGCTGCACTTGGACTTCGCGCTGCTCTGTTCATGCAAAAGACCATGTCTCACTTGAGCAAGAAGGACTGGGCTACGGCACTCTCTATTCTACGGGGCAGTGGTGGCGAGTCTTCCGGCGCTTCATCTCCAAAGAGCCAGGCGGACATTCTGGCGGGACACATTGCTTTAGCTGCTTGCTTGTTGGGCCACAGCACGGACCAGATGGCCCGCGATGCGGTATTTTCTGTCATTCAGGACTCGACACTGTCGTTTCCGGCAGTCAGCAGTGGCGTCATCTCGGTCGGCAGCGATGCCAGCGACCGCCTTTCTCTGTCTAAATCACCCGTGGCTGTCAAAGTAAGAGGAATGGCATCTGCCCTCGGAAAGCCGGCCAAGAACGCGGCCAGCTTTGTGGAGATGCTGCAAGAAGCTCAGGACTGCCTCATTGAAGCACAGGCAATTGCTGCGGTGACTGGTGACTCTGTCACCCTGAACCGGATCTCGAGCATGCTGCAGAGCGCCGTGATTGTTCTCTCGGCTACGTCGTGGAGCAAACCTCGCGCTCTCGGCCACCCCGGTTATGCCAGTTGCTCTGTTGAGCTGGCACGCAACATGACGTGGAAGCGGGAGCGGAGAGCAGTGCTAGTGGAAAAGGCCATGTTGACAAAGCAGGAGATCTCTGGCGAGGCGTCTTGGTGGCCCGCCGTCCCGCCTACTTCGATGGCGGTTGCCACAACGATCTCACCCAACGGCAGCTTGGACGACACACCGAGGCGGTCTAGTTTCACAGGCGGCGCAGCCAAGAAAACCGATATCAACATCAACCGGTTCCAGCGCGACTACATCGACATTATCCCCAAAGACTGGAGCGTGGTGTCCATGGCGCTCAGCGAGAACAAGCACGACCTGTGCATCACGAAGCTCCAGGCCGGCCAGAGCCCCTTTGTCATCCGCCTCCCACTTGAGCGTGCCATTTCCCGTGACGCCGACAACGAGGTGTTCAACTACCAGCAGGGGCGGGCAGAGCTTTTGGAGATTGTCCAGGCTATCAACGACAGCTGCCACGAGGCTCGCGACATGACCGTCAAGGGGGCCAAGTCCGTCTGGTGGACCGAGCGTGAGGCCCTCGATAACCGGCTTAAGGAGCTGCTTGACAACGTGGAGCAGATCTGGCTGGGTGGATTCCGGGGTATCTTCTCTCAGCATGTGCGGCGTCCGACTCTGTTTGCGCGCTTCCAAAAGACGTTCCAGGGCATCCTTGACAAGCACCTCCCGTCTCGCCGCTCGCCTGCGCGTGGAAAGAAACGGACGGGCAAGGCACCGGCAGCTTCGACGGCAGCTGCGGCATCGACACGGGTGGCTCTGGATCCCCGTGTCTTGGACCTGTTCATTGGTCTCGGCGACGCAACTGAAGAAGGCTGCGACTTCGACGATGTTCTCGACGACCTGCTCTACTTTGTGGTGGACATCCTTCAATTCCACGGGGAGCACAATGCCTACGACGAGATCGACTTTGACTCCATGGTTGTGGAGACGTTTGACGCGCTCTTTGCTTACCACTCGGCGGTTCACGACGGCCAAGGCCGGAGCTCAGCAACAGGCGAGCCGAACGACCATCTCCACAGCATTCTCGTGCTCGACAAGTCCCTCCATGTCTTCCCCTGGGAGTCGCTCCCATGCATGAAGAATCTGGCAGTGTCGCGTGTGCCATCGCTTGCCTGCCTCCGTCGTTTGATCCTCGACCAGCAACAAAATTACATGGATGCCGACGAGCTTAGAGAGCCGAAGGACGTCAACCGTCCAAGCGGGTGCCGTGCCTCGCTTGCATCGGGTGCCTACATGCTCAACCCAGCCGGAGACCTGCCGTCGACGGAGAAGACGTTCGACGGCCCCCTGACATCGAGCCTGAATGGTCCATCCTGGACCCGCATTGTGGGACGCACACCGACCGAGGACGAGTTTGAGTCGATCCTCCGTGACAAGGATGTTTTGCTGTACTTTGGACACGGCAGTGGTGCGCAGTTTATTCGCGGCCGGACGGTGCGGAAGATGGAGCGGTGCCGGGCAGCCACGCTGCTGATGGGCTGCAGCTCGGCAGGGCTCAACTACAATGGCGAGTTTGAGCTGCACGGTCCCGTATGGGACTACATGCTGGCAGGATGCCCTGCCGTTGTGGGCACCCTCTGGGATGTGACCGACAAGGACATTGATCGGTTTGCTGGGCAGGCGTTTGAGGAGTGGGGACTTGTGCCCCAAGGCGCCTTTGACGAGAGGGACAAGGCAGGCAAGAGGACGGCGCCTTCATCTTCATCCTCGAAACGTAACGCGAGCTCGTCCTCGCAACGCGCGACGGCATCGTTGGTCGAAGCGATTGTGCGCGCGCGCGACGCGCCTCGATTCCGGTATTTGACCTCGGCGGCAGTGTGCGTGTACGGCATTCCGGTGTATCTTCAGTGAGCTTTGAGCCACAAATGCGACAATTCAAAGCACAGCTCATTTTCCCGGCTTCCCTAATTGTCCACCAATGCACACCTATAGCCGAATCGAGACTATGCCAAGACAAGTCTGACGACATTAGCCGGCGACAAGGAAGGAGGGAGCGTCTTCCACCTGAAGTATTGGGCAAGGCCTAGGCCCTGACAAAAAAAAAGAGCAGATGAGAGGACAGGAATAGAGAACGGAATGATGGATTTGCAGGCGACGAAAAAACGAAAAAAGGGGAAAGCAATCTGGATGAGAAGGCCGAGGTTGCGCACAGCATATAGAAGATTGAGTAGGAGGTGTTTACTCTTTCAGGGAGCAACGTGGTTTTGTTTAATACGGTCTATTATTTGGCATATTTTGGGGTGTTTTTGGATTGGAAAGCATAGTAGATTTTGGGTTGTTTGTTGTTTGTTGTTTGTTATTTGTTGTTTTTCTGGTTCTTTCTTGGTTCTTTCTTGTATATTCTCATACCCCATTACTGCATGGCCATTTGGACCTCGTTTTAATTCTTGTTCATTTTTACATCCTTGTTTCAGAGTGGTATCCGTCTCTCAGTTGTCATGTGGCCCTCATAGGATGCGAGGTCAATACGAGGCGTTGTAAATCGACGCTGGCACTGTCGGTATGGCCGATGGAGTCCGATATTGGTGAGCGAGAGGAGAATGGGCTTCTCTTCCCTTGAGACAGAACAGGCAACTTCAGATGAAGCGGTCTGGCCAGGTACGAGTGTCGAGATATAAGGTAGCTACATATAGGAAGGACACAAGGCATGAAACGACCCCAGTTGCCTTTGTTGCCTTGCTGTTCTTCCATTTTGACTGGTAACAATATCCCTGAAAAAGCAGACAAACAAGCAGACAAACTAGCAATCAAGCAAAAAACGAGGGGTTGGTAGAATCCGGGGTAAACCGACGCACAAGAGACGCCTTTCTATCTTGTATCTTGTTTCGTGCAGCTGAAAATCGGGTCCACCTGCATTTCTAGATGGTGCCAGCTCTTCCGTGCCCTACTTGTACGGCTGCTCTACTTTAAAAAATCGGTCCGCCAATGGGCCTGTGGATGTAGGCAAATACCAAATCTGTCGTTTATTGACTTTGATTTCCCTGCCTTGGTCCCATTCGGGCATGTGAGCAGAATTCGGACCAAAAAACGCCCCAAGCGCAATATATTGATATCAGAGGCAAGAACAAGGGGGAGGTGCTTCCGGTAAAAATAGGGCTAAGGAGAAATTATGTGCCGGATAGAGTTGTGTGATGGGATGGAAATACAGCGAGCAAAGCTATTTGCAGGAGCTGTGCTGTGGGATACTGCGAGGCACCAATGCGATCTGTATGGTGATGATGCGAAGATGTGAGGATGCGAGGATGTGTCTATTCTGGTGGGAATATTGATACTCCTACATTTCCCCCATTCGTGTATAGAGCTTGTTGCATCTCTGGTTCACAAGCAACGCCATTGTGCAACAGGACATATGTGTATACGTGGAACTGCAACGCCTCATCCACAGCGTGGACCTGTCACAGACGGCACAGAGGCAGAAAAAAAGAAAAAAAAAGAAAAAAAAAGAAAAAAAAGAAAAAAAAGAACATGTGGTGCACAAAATGCATATTAGATCAAGAATTTGTTAGAGGAGACGGAAAATGTGTTAATCGCACACAAAACAGCCACACCAGCCTATTGACTCACAGTTCAGTGTGGTACACAACGCTGGCCGGATTGGGAAGCTCGCCCTGTTTTGCCATGGCGACTGCCTGTTTGATATAAAAAGAGACCAAGGATCACCAGGCACAAGAGACACGTCAACATCTCTGCAGCACGACACGAGATGGATGCTGTTTATTATCCCGATAGGGCGATAGCACATGCAATGTGTTTCGTGATGATAGACGATTGGCATGGTGGCGACAATTAGAAACATGCGGGAACACGAGGCAGGGGAGGCAATTGTAATACTCGCCTGTATGCTGTGAGAGCTTGAAAAAGAAGAGGCACATAAACCGAAGCGGCTTTGGTAAACGGGGATAGTTTGCGCTGCAGGGACTGACCCAAGCGTCCCCGCTCAGAGATCGATCTCGATTGATAGAAATGCTAAGAGATTTCGTAAACACTGTTGTCATGCATGAGGTCGGAGAGTGGCTATTATATTTCTCTGATCTTCTCCTCTTTTGCTGTCCTTTTGACCTTTTATCTCTCGCTTTGATTTTCCCCCAAAAAGCGGAAAATATGGAGACAAGGGACGGGAAGCGCAATTATCAACTGAACCGGGGACAATAATAGCAAGTGATAAAGTTCCGAGAGAGGGGAGACAAAATAGAGAAAAAACAACAAAACAATACAGTGCAATAAGAAAAGAGAGAACCAAAATAAAATGGACGTCCCGCAGGTGGCTGAAGTAAAGGCTGAAAGAGGGGTGGGTAAGAAAGAGCGCTGCAAACGAGGAGAGGATTTTGGGAGGGCGGAAGGAGGAAGCACGGTTAAGTTCGCTAGTGGTAGAAATAGAAACAAAACCGAAAAGATTAAAATGGGCGGCGCGCGGAGAGACTTGGAAGAGGCCTGGAAGAGACTTGGAGGAGACTTGAGGGGGAATTTGCGGAACATTTTATGGCTGAGAAGAGGCATATAAAATGGGATAGGGCACAGACCGAGCTTTGTATTTTGGTAGATTATCCTGTATCGGGGGTGTCGCTCCAATCTAGATGAGCTTTAGATGAGCGTGTATTTATATATATGCTCCGCAAGTGGACCCAATACATCGTCTTGCATTTGCTTTTTTATTTGAGCTCTCGATATACGGCCAGTCCCCGTAGAACAATTCGTCGAAGTTTCGCATGCATCCTCGCGAGAGATGCCCTGTGCACTGAGCGGAACGAAAATAAAGAGAATGGCAGAAAGGGTGGGCCACTTTATCCTGGGAGCAGGACAAGCAACAAAATGAAATAAAGAATAATACAAAAAACAAAACAATGGAGGTGGGCCCACAAAGATATACAGCCTGTTGCGAGCAACAACTTTTTGATACGCATTCCTCCATGTGTAAACTTTTATACGTCGTACACTGCAGACAATAGAAATAGACGACATGCACCGCATATTGTGGAATACTGTGGAGAAGCAAGCAGCCTTGCCGCCCTGAGTGCTGTTTATTTTTGTCAGTCGCCATCAGGCCGAGGGCGCTGTTGAATAGGCGAGGTGGTAAACGGGGCGAGATGCGACGAGGCTGGCCTGGGCCAGTTGGTCCACGCGAGCTAGCTAAAAGAATCCATCGAAGCTTCTGCATGAGGGAAAGATCTGGACGTTCCCGAGATGCACATAATTATTTTCGGTCATATATTACTCACTGGCAGCTTAGCCGAAATTCGGTCGTGTTCCCCCTCTTTATCTTTTGTTCTGGCAGAAAAGTGATGCTACAGGTCCTAGCCAAGAACTGATAAACGATACTGGGAGTTTCGTGATGCATATCTACTCCCACGGCTCACTGCTGCTTATGCGATATATGCGACATCTGACCGGGCCTGGCCGACTCTACGGCGCAGCATAAATGTGGCGTAGATAGTCAAATCGTCGTCATCATTACTTGCAGTTAACGCACTTCTCGAAACTGACGTTTGTCGGGGCTAGTTGACCACCGATTCTGCGTTGCTACCATCTTGCTGCATCATTGTATGCCGTTGGAGCTTCAAGGCAGCAGCATGAAGAATGGCCGGTATCCGGCACGACTGGCCGATCGAGCTTGACGTGCCCTGTTTCGTTCTCTTTCAAGCTGTGCATGCAAGCCGTGAGCTTGGCTTGTGTTGCGTTGCCAGTGAGCCGCATCCCGCAAGCAGGCCGCATCACAAGCCACACGATGAGACATCCCACAAAGCGCCCGCCTCTCGACCCCGAGGCAAAGTTTTGTTTTAATGGTGTGTGGATGGCTGGCTGCGTTGGCAGACGGGATCGGAGAGTAAAACAAAAATAAAAGCAAAAATAAACAGGAATAACATAAAAGGAATCGAGAGAACGCACAGCACAGACATCAACCGTTAATCTGCGCGATCCATGGGTTAAGGTTGGTCACTGGTCACTGGTTGGTGGTTAGTGACTGGTGATTGGCCTTGGCTCTCTGTTCTCGATTATCATTGTCCTTATGGCTCGTTTTGCAGGATCATTTAACTGGCACCCTGATCCATCCTCTCTTGGTATGCCTCTCTTGCCATCCTGTACTCCGTATCGTCGTACTTCCCAATCTTCCAATGGACTTTTTCGTTTCTCATTGGATTCGGACACACTGGAACCACGTCTCCCGCTATTCTGGTGGTGGCGGCGGTGGCGGATCATGTCGCTCTTTCGCTCTTAGCCCTTTATCGCCAGCCGGCCTTGCCAGGTAGTACAAGTACTTACATGCAAGTCTGGCTCGAGTCTGGGAAGATGGGAATCCCGTGGATCGTTTTATTGCATTGCATCTAGATGGTCAAGGCGAGGTTTTTTTTGTGCTGTCAATTTAAGGCCTCCGATACAGGAAGGCACCGGCACGGCTCGGCTTGCTAAAATGCAGAAGGCGCGGCCGATACAACAGACGACGTATAAACTGAGTATTACGGGGAAGGAGTTGCAAGTCGTTCCTTCCATCGCAATGCTTGCTCCTTCCTTTACAGTGGTTTTCTAACTGAACGACATAAATAAGTGGGTTTCTCATGAGAACTCACTTGGAGAAAACGGGACTTTTGCGATTGGCCTCGACGAACGAAATGTGGAGAGTCGATTTGAGCATGGAGGAAATGCTATCGTGATCACTGGCTGTTCACTTCCTGGTTTATGGGCATGGGTAATTCTCGGCGATGCGGGCATTTTTTGTCCACTCTGGGGCACGTGCCCGGACCCGATTAAATATCTGAGCAACCCCAAAACAAAATGTCAACGAAAATACGTAGTAATTACGTCGTACGTCTCACTGCCAATACAGGTAAATTTCCTCGACGTGAGGCCTTGACAAAAGGACGTGTGGCGCCCGCTAAATCAGATAGTGGTGTTGACAAAGCTGTGTGCAAGCACAGCATGTTTTGTCGCAGATGGAACCCACCAGTTTGGCCATCGCAGTCTTTGTAGTTTAAATTCTCCCGTCGGACGATTCTCGGAATTTCCCATGCTCTCTCTTAACTTCACTGGACAGTGGCCTCGCCTGTTCGCTGCCACGGCGCTGCAAAATCGCTTCCAACCACACAGGACCCACCCGACTAGTCATGATTTCTCACCCATCGCGCCTTCCCGCTCGCTCTTTCGGCCGTGCAAGCAGCAGCCACAGCGCGTGCTTGTAATGTGTGGTCGATCGACCTGCCAAATTTGCCCCTTAATTCTACAAGATGAATGCACAAGTGTGTGCCTTGTGCGTGCAAAGATGCTGTCATTCTCGACTTTTTGGCTTTTCTCGGCGCTGGGGAACCACAACAGGATACAGATGGCTGCACGTCACGGAACACAGAAACTGGCAGATGTCCGAAAATGGCGTAGCGCCCTGTGGAGAAGATGCCCCCTCTCTCGTTCCTTCCTTCTCATTTCTCCACAGCTGGGGTAAAATTCACGCTCCGCTGCTGCTTATTTGCTCTTTTCTATTTGCTGCTCTTCGATGTAATTCTGACAGTGCTGTTGGCCATCCGCCACGGCTCCGGTTGTGTTGGGCCTGGTCCCTTGGCGGTCGCGCGCTTCTTTGCCCCCAAATCCCGATTTTCGCAGTGTTCTTTTCGTTGATTTTTATTGCATTCTGATCTGTGACATATTACTACATGCGCTGTCTTTTTATTCTGTACACAGAAGTCGTGTCTGGTTGCTCCTTCCTGGTTCAATGATGATGCTCAATCGCACCTGCTATCTTCATGTACGTGCTACAAACGTGCCTCCCATCCCATGTAAGATAAGATAGGACTGCAAGATCCCCAAATCGTCTTGGAAGAGGGGTTCCGCTTAAACGCCATCCCGTTGCCCAATGGCCCTCCCAGATCATAACAACTTGGTAGCTTTATGGCGCAAGAAAGACACCGCCCGCGTTACGGGAACCACTATCTGTTTTGCTCGCTGGAGAAGACGCCGAATTGGCAAGAGGAGACTAGACCGTGCTTCTCTTTGCTCGTGGGTTGTTCTTTCCCTCTTTTGCTGTTTCGGGCTCGCCAGCTTGCTTTATGTTCTCTTGCGTGCCTCCCTGCCTCACGCTGTGCATGCACGGGTTCCTTCTTGATTAGGCTTGCACGCAACTTCCTTATTTTGACGTTTGTTCCAGGAACGCCTTTTGCAACCTTTTCTGTTTTCGTTCTGTCCTCTTCTCCGTATATTCCACTTCTATGATTTTTATCGATCGGCCGCCCTTTTCTTTATTTCCTGTCTGCTTTTCCGGCTCTTTTATTCGTCGTCCCTTTGCCTCCATTTTTGCCTTTTTGGGTCGCTCTCCGCTCTCCTCATCTTTAATTTGAACGACACTGGGGTTATTTCTTTGGCCTCGCCATCGTTCCTGTTCCAAAATACACTGTTTCTATTCCTTTTTTCTCTTCTTTTGCCAGCATCCTTTTTCTGCCCTTCGCAGCCGCCGAACAGCCCATGTGAGCCATCTTAACCAGGCCGGCCTTCCTACAACCGACTGGCCGACGACAAATCTAGGATCCTGCGACGCTGCGTCTTGTTGTTTGCTCCGACCAGTCCCTGCATCGCCGACACTCTCACGCACACAGCTCGTCAGCAGGACGGTGGTGCCCGTTTCCGTCCATCCTTTTTCTCAACTGCTGGTTCCCTCACTGTATCATTCTCAGTAGGCGCCTGTGCTCCTCCTCCCGTGTCGTTCACACCACGAGCCGTTTTTCTCGCATCCGCATTATCCTTTCGACCTACAAGTCGTACATAGGCACAAGGCAAGCAAAGCAACCCGCCGAATGCACCGTTGCCACGCAAGTGTTCCAACAGGGCCCCAACAGGCGGCGCAACGGGTTGGTGAGCGAAAGCCTCTATCAAAACGACCGCAATAACGGCCTTTTACCAATATAATCCAAGGATACGACGTACACATACTTGTATTCTTCTTTGGTTTTTTCATTGTCTTCCCCGAAAGCGTCTGCTTTGCTGCTGCACGTCAGACCTGGCTGTTGTCCCGCACCTGCCCGACTGCTGTATTCTCCTCGGCCATCCGTCCGTCGTTCATTGTCTCCATTGTTTTTCGGTTGTCTCTATTCGAGGTCCGCAGACCGCGCCGCTCGGTTTAAAAATCCATATCCACGCCTCGCCTTTGTTGTTGGTCCTAACTGACTCCTGACTTTCTGGATCGCCTGGCCCTGGCGGCGTTGCAATAGGCCCTCTGTCACCAACCAACCCCGGTTTTCGTGATCGACTACTAACCACGACTAGGGGCAGCTTGCACTTTGCTCCACACCATTTTCGTTCTGGGCTCCTCCGCTCGGCTCTCCAACTTTTTCCCGTCTAGTTTAGCTTGTCGCAGCTTGCATATTCACCATACTGGAGTTGCGTTCTTCCCCTTCTTTTCTTTTGCCTCATTCTTTCCATTTCCTTTCTCCATAACTCTGCCTTCTACGAGCACATTCCTGCCTCATCGACATCATCAAAGCTGCAACTGGTTGGCCGACCCAGCTTCTTCTCGCGCCGCCTATTGCATCGCACCTCGCACAGATTGCTCTGCATCCTCTCTCTCCCCTTTTTTACGCCCCCCGGCCCAGCGCTCCGTCTGGGCGCTGCTCCCGCCTTCCCCTCCTCCAGCCTCCTTGGGTCTGCAAATTTCTTTCTCACGAGCCCTCCCTCGTCGTCGACTCGCGCATTTTCTTGATGTACCCCTTTCTACGGCGTATATTCGACATCTGTTAACTCACCGCCGTCTTTTTCTCGCGCCGACATCCCTTTCTCCCAATGCCCCTGGCCGAGGCAGTGAGCCGTTGTCGCACCGACTAAGAGATTCGACTTTTGCGAACGACTAGCAACAACAAGCACAAACAGATACACAATTAAAATCGAGGCACATTTTTTTCGGACCCTGCCTTGTTCGAATTCCCTGGGAACTTTTTTCGAATTTACGGTGTTCTTTTGCGGTTGCTTCCTTGGATCTTTTTTCGCCAGATTTTTTTATTGGGCCTCACAGCCTCGCCGATTTTATTTTCGCAACATCTCAGACTTGCACCTGGATTCTCACGAACTTTGTGCCTGCTTCACGAGTCGCTCACGACGCCTTCCCTTCGCATCTGCCTGATACAGAAGCTGCGCCAACTCGAGAAAGCGCAATGGTTTTTATTGCCTCGACAGCTCGATAGCAGTCAGTTTTTATCCTTTGAGATCCACATACAGGACGGGTTCGTCAGAGTCCTACCTTCGAACCAAAGGAGCTGTGCAGTACCAAGTCGACGTTCAATTCTTAGACGCATACCAAACTAATCCGAGGGCTACCCTTCGGCGTTTGAAAAAAAGAAGAAAAAATCGGGGGAGAGTTGACAGGCCTGGAAGCTATTCTTGCCTCCAAAAAGTGATCGGCGGAATCGGAATAAACGACGATCATAAGGATACAGAGTAGAAAAAAAAACGAAAACGACTTCTCCTCGAAAACAATTCTACCTGCGAATTATCGACGACGCAGCACACTCCAACGACTGTGTCTTTTGCGACAAGGCATGACAGGATTGTGCGTCCATTCCGATGACGACGGCATAAACGAATTTCCACAGCTTGATCTCGAGATCACAATTTCATCAGCGGCATTAGAGCTGGAGCTCTACGGCCGCGGAGGAACGACGACAACGGCAGCACAACACACGATCAGCTTACTCTATAAGCAACCAACAAATCCGTACCTCGTGTGAATGCGACTGATTTTATCTCGACTATGGACGCTGACTCCGGCACCGGCCAAGAGGCTGCCAACACTGATACGGGCATGATCGAGGTGGCCTCACCGCATTTCGATGACTTCCACTTTTCACCCTACCAAGACTTACACAACGACGTCAACAACACTCTCATTGCCCTTCCAGACGATGCCTCAAACCTATTCGGATCGCCTTCGCCATCATCTGCACTACCAGGAATCGAGGCGCCAGCAGACAACACGAATGTGGTGACAGATCCATTGGATTCGAGTGCCGCAGAGCCTGCTCCTGCCTCCGAAACAGCGCAGCAGGAACAACAACCTGCCGAACCAGCCGCGGCCAAGACAAAACCGAAGGCATCAGGGACAGCCAAGTCTAGCAAGGCGAGAGCAGCTTCTGTCCAAACTCACGATGACAACTCACCATCCAAACCGGCTCAGGCCAGCCACGACGATGCTGCTTCATACGACAGCAGCCAGGATAGCGAACACGACCACGGCGCGTCTTTGTTAGAAGAGCCCATTTCCGATGAGTTCGGTCTGGTACTGAGCGACCCAAATTCGATACCTAGCGGGGGCGGAAGTGGCAGCGGTGGCCACCGGCCATCATTCCTAGGAAAGGACGAGAGACAGGGTAGCGGTGCCGACGCAACACCGGCGTGGAGCGAGTTGAAAACAAAAGCTGGCAAGGAGCGGAAACGGCTACCACTTGCGTGCATAGCCTGTCGAAGAAAGAAGATCCGGTGCTCAGGCGAGAAGCCCGCTTGTAAACACTGTCTCCGGTCTAGGACACCTTGCGTGTATAAAGTCACGGCTAGAAAAGCGGCTCCTCGGACAGATTACATGGCCATGCTGGACAAACGACTCAAGCGCATGGAGGATCGTATCATTAAAATTGTCCCCAAGTCTGAGCAAGATCCGGCTGTTACTACGTCGGTCACACGAGCCATTGTCAAACCAGGAATTCCCGGCGCAGGGTCGTCTGGTACGACTAACGGAACCGGCGGTGCTGCGTCTGGTAATTCTAGCGCGAAGGGCTCGTCCAGCAAGAAACGCGTGGCCGACGAAGCTTTTGGGCCCGAGCTTGATCATTGGTCCCGTATCGGCTCTAGAAACCGGGCTGGCAGTGTTGCTCGACCGAATAACATGCTTCTGCAACAAGAATCGGAAGAAAACAAGCTGTTCCAAGAGGGTGCCGAGGCTCTCCCGTCTCGCGAACTACAAGAGCACCTGGCCGAGGTGTTCTTTGAGAATATTTACGGCCAGGCCTACCATCTTCTGCATCGGCCAAGCTTCATGCGTAAGCTAAGGTTGGTCTTGAAACTATCCCCTTGCATTCCTTATTCTTTGAACAGTTACTAACACCGTGCCAAGTGCCGGAACACTGCCGCCTGTGCTTATTCTCTCTGTTTGCGCCGTTTCCGCCCGATTCTCGTCACACCCGGTATTCGGCAATGTTCCAAACTTTCTCCGTGGCGAGGAATGGGCCAGTCACGCACGCGAGATTGTGACTCGTCGATATGAGTGGCCGAATATCACCATCTTGACGTGCCTTCTCATCCTTGGTCTCCATGAATTTGGCACGTGCCACGGTGGTCGCAGTTGGGCACTCGGCGGACAGGCCATTCGCATGGCTTTCGCGCTACAGCTGCACAAGGACCTGGAGCGTGATCCGTTCCCTCTTTCCGGTGGCGCTCCGTTGAGCTTCATCGACCGTGAAATCCGACGACGGACAATGTGGGCCTGTTTTCTAATGGACCGGTTCAACTCCTCTGGAACAGACCGTCCCACGTTTGTCAAGGAAGAATCAGTCAAGATCCAACTTCCGATCAAAGAAAAGTATTTCCAACTCGATGTGCCTGGCTCGACCGAGAATCTGGCTGGCCAGCCTGTCACACCGGCAGCAGCCGACATGGGCAATGACGAAGGTCAATTGTTCGACGCCAAAGACAATATGGGCGTTGCGGCGTACATGATCCGGGCCATTGCGGTCTGGGGCCGTGTCATCAACTACCTCAACCAAGGTGGAAAAGAAATGGACCCTCACCCCATGTGGAGCCCCGAGTCTGAATACACGAAGCTCGTCAAGCAGGTCGACGACATGCTCTCGGGCCTGCCACCTTCCCTTGCCTTTTCTACCGAGAACCTGCACCTCCACGAAGCAGAGGGAATGGCGAACCAGTTTCTTTTCTTGCACATTGCGATCCACCAGAACATCTTGTTTATGAACCGTTTTGCAGTGTCGTCGCCCAAGGGCAGCTCGCAGCAAGACGCCGTCCCCAAGTCATTCGTCACTAAGGCTGGCGCAAAGGCTTTCGCAGCTGCGAATCGCATCTCCGAACTCCTGAAAGATTCTGAGTCGTTCCTCGTCGCTGCCCCGTTCGTTGGATACTGTGCATTCTTGTCTAGTACCGTCCACATTTTTGGCATTTTCTCTGGCAACCCGGCTATGGAGGCCACGTCGAAGCGCAACCTGGCCACAAATGTCAAGTTCCTGTCGAAAATGAAGAGATACTGGGGTATGTTCCACTTCATGGCAGAGAACTTGAGGGAGCAATACCGATCGTGTGCGGACGCTGCTCGGCAAGGCACGCCGGCCAACGAGAATGCAGCCGCCTCGTCCCCTATTTTCCAGTATGGCGACTGGTTCGACCGGTACCCTCACGGCGTGTCGAATTCGGATTTCGGAGGCCCAGCCTCGTACAAGAAAAAAGAAAAGGGCGACGATGCTGTGCTCGAGCAGAAGCCCGAGCTGCATACGGTGGAAGAGTTCTTTGTTGCTGTAGCGCCACAAAATGCGGAGGGCCAGGCTGGAGCGGGTCCCAGTGGCGGAAACGGTGGGCAAGCCGGACGGGATGCCTCTGTGGCTGGCAGCAGGACTGGCTCACAGGCAAAGAGAAAGTCCATGACTAAGAAGGCATCGGGCAGCGTGGCATCATCTCGCGCCGACCAACCACCGCTGGAGCCTGTAATAACAGACATCGGGGCAGGTAACCCAGACGCCTTGCAGCAGCAGCAACAGCAGCAGCAACAACAGCAACAGCAGCACCACCAAGCACTGCAACAGCAAAACCATCAACAAGCCCAGGGCATGCACCACGGACGACACTTTTCTGCCTCTCTGGGCGGACAATCAAATGGACCGGGCAACTTCAACCCAATGTCCATGCCACAGACCCAAGGCTCTGCTGCAGCTGTGGCGGCCGCTTCATTCCATGCGTCGATGACGCCCATTAGCCCGGTTACCGTGAGCTCATTTGGCCATCCCCATCACCAGCAGCAGCAGCAGCAACAGCACCAAGCCTTCTTCCAGCCCGATCTGCTGGCTTTGTCTTTGGCACAGCAGAACAACAGCATCATGCCACAGCTCGACCGGCAGCTTGTCTTCGGCGCGTACGGCAACAGTCTCGACATCACTGGTGGCGCGACCGTTAATGGCGGCAACGGCGGCCTGGATGGTATGGGATGGGATGCTCCTGGATCTGGCGGTGGGGGTGGCCAGAGAGGCAACGGCCAAGGGGGCGGGCAAATGGGCGGCGGCGGCGACCACGGTGTGGCACCAGCGCCAGATATTATGCATCCCTTTGGCCATGCGCACGAACAGTCATCGGCCTGGTTTATGCCGTTTAACATGGAGCCTCCTGAGATGGGCCAAGATCTCTCTGGCATGGGCGGCCTGGACCAATTTGCTAACATCTTTGGTAACAACAACATGGCGCCGGGCGGGAGCGGCAACGGCGGACTTGGCGGCCTGCATCATGGCAGTGGGTAGGGGAGACACCGATACCTGTGACGAACGGCATTAAGGCTCATCCTCCTCTTCCCCCCTCATTTACTCATTTTCCTGTATCACACTTTACTTGCATTTTGCAACATTTTTGGGAACATTTTTTTTTTCTTTTGGACATACTCTTTCTTGGCAGGATATCATGATATCATTTTGTTTTGGGAACTTGGAAAGGGCTAGGAGAAGGGCTTTCATTAGGAACAGCAGCTTACATAGGTGTTAACCTGTCACTTTTTGGTTTACTTTTTATGCACCGCGGGCATCTTTACGTTGGATTATCCAAGATACCTAGATAGACAAATGATCGGCTATGGAATTTTTGCTGAAAAGATGCGTGAAGAAGATATATAAAAAAACGCAGCAGTTGGATAATTAAATATAGGAAATATTCAACAAAAAATACAGGGAACCAGCTTTTGAGTTTGCGGTTTTGCCAAACCTCCGATATGCGCCGAATTGAAAAATTGAAAACAGCAACAACAAAACAAAGTGCACCCAAGATAAAGGACCATTAACAAGATATGCAACCCAAAAATGAGACAGGAAACGACACAAACACTCCGCCGTGGCCGGCTACTCTTCGCTGGCCTTAGCCTTGTTCTTGTTCTTCCGAGACCGCTTCTTCTTCTTGGGCTTGTCGGCATCGCTGTCGCCGCCCTCATCCCGGTGCTTGCTCTTCCGCTTTTTGTGGCCTGATGCTTCGGCCGCTGCTGCGGCGGCGGCTTCGGCCTCCTCGTCGACAAACTTCTCAAAGCCAAATGTCGGGCCCGAGTGCTCGTAGTCGGCGCCGAACGTGTCGCGGCGCCATTGCCGGAGCCGTGCCTTCTTGCCCAGCTTCTTGCGGTCTTTGCGCTTGCGCTCTTCGTCGCGGAAAGTGGCCAGCTTCTTGAGGCCGGCAAATTCGTTGAGGGCTGTGTCGGACGGCGCCAGCAGAATATCGCGGGCTGTCAGGCCAAAAGCCTGCGGGCTTGTCTCGCGGTAGCGGAACAGCCCGCCAAGCTCCGTGTTGACGCCCGTCGCAGGGCCAGCAGAAGCCAGCGCCGTCGGGTCGTCAATGGCCATTTGCCGGTCGACGAGCGCCTCGATACGCGCCCGTTCGCGGCGTGCCTCGCGCTTGGCGTCGGCACGGTCCTTTTTCCGGTCCTTGCCTGTCTTGCGGCGCTTCGACTCGTGGCCGTCCTCGTCGTCCTCGCCGTCCTCGTCTGCCTCCTCCTCGGCACCTTCGCCGCCCTCGTTCTCCGAGTCCGTCAGGCTGATCTTGGGCGCCTCCTCGTCCTCAAAGTCGGGGATCAGATCCTTGATGTCAATGTCGTCGTCCCACTTGGGCTTCTTGGGCTGCTTCTTCTTGTCCTTCTTCTTGCCGTTGCGGTCGCCGCCCTCCTCCTCGTCGTCAGCTGCGGCCAGCTCGCCTTCTAAGCTGGCATCCTTCTCCGCATAGTAGTCGTCGCCAAACTGCTTCCGCATCTTCTCCTCCCAGGCATCGTTGTCCCAGGCGTCGTCGAGCAGACCCATCCACTCATCCTCGGCCAGTTCGCGGCCGGCCACACCGGCTGCCTGCTTGATCTTGGCCAGCTTCTCCTGGGCCTCCTCAATGTTGAGCTTGCGCAGACGCGCCCGCTCGTCGCGCCGGGCCTGCTTCTCGGCCTCTTGCCGCTCGCGCTCCTGATCGCGCTGGCGCTGGCGGGCCGTCTTCTCTTCGCGACGCACCGAGCGCTCCGACACGACAGTACGCGAGTACGACTTGAGGACCTCGTTACTCTTGTTGGGATCCTCAAAACGCAGGTTGTAGGCTGTCTCAAACGCCTCGGCATTCTCGCGGTCTGCATTGCCAGTCTCATCCTCCGAGTCGAATGCCTCCCAGCCGGGGCCGGTGGTCTCGTCGTCCGGCACCCAGGCACGCGAGGACACAAAGTTGGACAAAAACAGGGCGGGGTCCTTGTCGGCGTTCTCGACGTCGATCTTGGTGATTTTCTTGATGTGGCCCGCGCGCGACGGGTGCACGCCCAGAGCCGCTGCCGACTCCTTGACGGCCTTGGTCGAGGCCTTGGGCTTGATGAAGGTGTCGACGTCGTCGGCATCCTCGTCGTCGCTGTCTTTCTCGTCGTCGTCGTCGTCGTCGTCGGAAGCGTTCATCTGGTCCACAAGCGCCTTCTTGAGCTCGTCCTGCTCCTGCTGGTATGTTTTTGTTAGGGGTGCGCCGCCCTTTTCGTCGTCGCTGTCGTCTGCGCCAATGTCGCCGCGCATGTAGCGCTCGCGGTGGTAGTCCTGGATGTACATGGGCTTCTCCTTGGGCGCTTTGGCCGATGCGGCCGCAGCCTCTTGGCCGGCCTTTTCGGCCTCGGCAGCGTCAAAGAACTTGGCGTCCGAGCTGTACACCCGCGGATCCTTGTTCTTGATCGCCTGCAGGGCTGCTGACATGCGCGCATCGAGATCTTCGGTCAGGAGGTAGCCGTCTTCGTCTTCGGTGCCCTCGTCGGAAGAGGATTCGGAGTCATTGTTGTCTTCTGCCTTGCCGTACTTTTGCTCCACTGGGTGTGTTAGAACCATTGATATCTGTCTGTGAAATCATCTGGGGTCCGTGACTTACGTTTCTGCTTCTCTTCGCGCTTCTTGTTGTGTTCGTAGCGCTTGGCATACTCCTCGTTGATCTTGAAGGAGGAGCCCTTGCCCATGGGGCCAGAGCCAAAGGCGTCCGCACCGCCCTCATCATCCTCATCCTCCTCGAACAGCCGCTTCATCGGGTTCTTTGTCGTCATGCTGTCCGTTTGCTGGCTGTTTTGGTTCTCTGGTTGATCTGGTGTCGCCGAGTTGAATGAAAGTTTTCGTGACGAGAATGCACCCACAGCACCAAAAACCTTACCGAGAAACCCAGACATAAGGAAGGGAGACGTCAGGAAAGGGAAAAGAAAAAGAGAAAAAAAAAGAGGGTAAAATGGGCAGAGCAAGAGGTGGAAACGAAGGTGGAGATAGACTATGCCTGCATGCAGTTTGATTTGTTTTCCCAGACTTTTTTTTCAAGAGTCTCCAAACTTTCTTCTTGCCGAATGGTCGTCGCAGCTTCCTTCACTTTTTTTAGTGGAGCCAAACTTTTTTTCAAGCCGATAAGATAAGGAAGTGCAGAGGAGGCGGAACATTCCCAGGCTGTCAGTGGGTCCGGTCCAAGTTGCGCCTTCTATCTTGCTGTTAGAGCAGACAGGCCAGAAATACAGGCAGGAACGGCCACTGTCCGGTTCCGGTAATACCTAAATCCGTCTCAAGGCTGCCAACCTTTCCCAGCCAGCAGCCAGTGATTCCCAGTCCCGCACTAGTCCCCAGGCGGATTGGCTTCCACACCTCCCGAATACGTTGTCTGCTTTGCGTGACGCCGCCGCTGCCCGCCACCACACTCCAATCCAAGACAGGCTGCCTCGATCGTGAGCATTTCCGTCACTTAACACAGCACTCTCCGGCTCGCCGCATCGCCATCCCTCCACCTGGCTTCTCGGACCATTCTTCTGCCTAGGAGCCTCCCGCCCGATTTAATCGCCGTTGAACTATTTTCTTAAACCACAAATCAACAAATCAACAAAACCAGCAAAGCAGCTGACCGACCATTGACCATTGTTCCGATCGACTATTCTAAACCAAAGGGCCGGCCTCCTATCCTCTGCCATCGATCCAACCACCCACCTCCGACTCCCGATATCCCGATAGCAATTTCGTGATCCTGACGATAGCAACTTTTCCCGGTCGTCTTCGTCAATCGTCGCATTGCCTCTCCCTTGTCTTTCTCCGAAACCACCCACAACATCCCTCAAAATGGTGGACGCGGCACCGAAGCCTAGCAGCAGCGTGAAGCTGGTTCTGCTCGGCGAGGCAGCCGTCGGCAAGGTGCGCAACATCTTGGAGGAAAACCAAATGATTTGAACGGAAGACGAACACAGACTAACGCTGTTACTTGCAGTCTTCTCTTGTCCTGCGGTTTGTGAACAACGACTTCCAGGAGAACAAAGAACCCACTATCGGCGGTATGTAGCCTGTCTACTGTGCATATGCTCCTCGATGTCACGAGCAAACACTAACAACTGGACAGCTGCCTTCCTGACACAAAAGTGCAACCTGCCGACACGGACGATCAAGTTTGAAATCTGGGATACCGCCGGCCAAGAACGCTTCGCCTCGCTGGCCCCCATGTACTACCGCAACGCCCAAGCCGCCCTCGTCGTCTACGACCTGACCAAGCCCACGTCCCTGATCAAGGCCAAGCACTGGGTCGCCGAACTCCAGCGCCAGGCCTCGCCCGGAATTGTTATTGCACTTGTCGGCAACAAGCTCGATCTGACAAGCGACGCCAACGCCAACGCCGCGGCCGATAGCAACGACGCCGACGACGCCGACGGCTCCGATGCCCGCAAGGTCTCCACCGAGGAGGCCAAGACGTATGCCGACGAGGAGAGCCTGCTGTTTTTCGAGACGAGTGCCAAGACAGGCACCAACGTCAACGAGGTGTTCAACGCCATTGCCAACGCCATCCCCGAGACATCGCTCAAGACGACACGGGGCGGCGCCGCCGGTGGTGCGGCCGGTGCCGGTGGCCGTGCGGGCGCTGGCGGTGACGGCAACCGGGTGAACCTGCAGGGCGCACGCGACCAAGGGGCAAAGGACGGCTGTGCTTGCTAAGCGCTTGCGGAATGAACGACAGACGGAGATGCTTATTGCAGGAGGATGAGGTGAAGACCGACACGGAGGAGAACTTGTGCATATTATTTCGTGGAGCGGTGACAGCTGCAACGAGAGAGGGAAGGTGAGAGACAAGGGTTCACTGCCAGGGCTCAGAAGACCAGCCGCGTCTGGGAAGGCTGTGATGTGATTTTCTCTCTTTTTTATTATTTTGTCTCATGAATTTTGCTCTTGCTTTCCTGTTTCTTGTTTTGCATTTCTTTATTGTTTTGCTTGACATCCCTCACCATTATTTGTTGGTTCTTTCTTACATTTTCAGACTTTACTGCCGCCATTTTTTCTCTGGGTTGTTCCTGCCAGTTTCTTCCTGCGCTCTCGTCTTTATTTTATAAATTATTTCACATTTCAATTTAGCTATCAGGCCTCGCCTCAGTTGAAGTTTCATTATTTCATGTTAATTATCTTGTGAAACTCGCTTTTGGCTCTACACCAGTCATTTACATCTCGGAGGAAAACAGACACACGTGACAATTTTACAGAAATAGCCATATTCTTTTGCCTCAATGCCTTCTTTTTCCATGTATGACCAGAATGATTCCACCGAAAATTGATTCGCTCATAAATCAATATGGCCCATTCGGGAAACACCAAAGGGAGCCAGCGAGGAAGGCGCAGTGGCTGCAGTGCATCTGTAGGCGCTCCACAGCTTCCCTAAAATCCAGATTTAGTGAAGGAATGCCCAGATCTCAGGGTAAAAATACACTGAAACAGCGTTGTACGGATGGGTCGGGATGGCGCTGTTCACTAGCCCTGCAGAGATAGAAGCTTGTGGTTGAAGAATTGGCAGGTGGCCTTCACGGAGTACTCAGTACTTTATTTAACTCGTAAACTATACGCAAAAGTTTTGTATTGAATACAGATGAGATGACGTTGTACTGCGCTTATCAAGTCATCAGTCGAGCAAGAGTCTGAAAACTGGACCAGACAGACGACCATAAGCTGTCACCTCCGCTTTCACCTGCCCTTTCCCGTCTCCGCCGTCGCGCGCCCCTTCTTTCTCTTGCGAATGCGGCCAGCTCTCGGTTTTCTCCCTCCCTCAATCTTGTCAATCTTCCACAAGCTCTTTATCTGGCTAGGATATTCTTTACTCCTTTTCACGAACATTCGCGACCGCATCGCTTTTTGAGCCCTCCCAACGCGGCAGCGACATCCAGGCCGCGCATCTGGCGATTGTTCTTGGCTCTGGCCCACCTTTTTGTCTGTGCGACAGAGAACCACTTGTCGCCTTTGACAGGCAAAAAGTAACGACGACGAATCGACAAAATCTCGGCGAATTCGACAGCGTCTGCACCCCGGCCACGGCCGTCTATTAGCCCACCATGAATACCGGCGGCATTATCGCCCTGGTGATTGTTCTTTTGCTGCTGGCAGCGGGTGTTGGTTGGGTCCTCTTTGCTCGTTTCCGTGCGCAAAGATTAGGGGTAGGTCGCGATGTCTCCTGACACTTTTCTACTGTCTTCCCGCTCTCCTCTAACCTTTACAGCTCCCGCCCCCGTCTTGGTCGTCCTTCATCCCGTTCCGCGACTCGTCTCGCTCCAGCTACGGCGTTCAGCCTGCCCCGAGCGGCATTGGCAGCTGGTTCCAGGACCGCATCCGCAGCCTCAAGGGCGGCCGCAATAACCGCACGGCCACTGGCGCATACGAGGGTGCCGGCACGTCGGGCCGTGGTGCCGCGCGCCATGGTTTCGGTCCTCTTGACCCTGATGATGCTTGGGACTCGCGTGTCGGCGCCGAGGCCGATGCCTACTACTATAACGAAGAGCAGGAGCTGGGCCTGCAGGGTAACCGCCACGATAACAGCAGCCGCCTCAATGTTGGCGGCTCTGCACCATCGAACACGGCTTACCTCGGTGGCGGACCCCTAGGCGGCTCGTCGTACGACATGAATGTGCCTGCTGCTTCCAGAGGCGACGACGAATTCGAAGAGCGCGGCCGTACGCGCGGACGTGGTCCTGCGACTGGTGCAACTGGCGGCGGCAGTGCTCCTAACCCCTTTGACGACGACGCAGCCGACCCTAGTAACATTAGCCTGCGCGGCGTGAGCCCGCGTCCCATTGTCGACACGGTCGGAAACAACGACGGCCACCACGATAGCCACAACCCCGAGAGCCCGACAGAGCGCCGGTCCATGTTCCGCGAGAACGTATAGAGACAGTCCTGGTGGAAGGAGGGTATCTAGTGGTCGCAGGGGCTGTGGGCGGACGGCGTGCGTGGCTGGACGAACGTGTGAGAAGACAGACGGAAATTGGCTCAACTGGTGTGAGATTTTGGCATCCCTTGGAAAGGGTGTATTTTGGCATTTTGGCCTTTTTCGGATGAATTCCTTCTTTTTCTTTTTGGGTTTGTTTCCTCACGGTCGTTTGGTTTCTACTTTTGGTGCAAAGGTGTGAATAGGTCCAAGATCCTGCAGAGGCGGAAAGGCGTTCATGGCGTTTAAAACGTGATGTTTTTTTATTCCTTTTTTTTTGGTATCTTATATTCTTTTACTGGCTTTGGATTTTGACTTTTCAGTATTATTTCACCTTTTTTTTCTATTCTTACCGAACAGGACAATATGCAAGACCGTTACTTACCGTGGAATCAGAATACCAAAACGGGCAATGGACTGACCAACGGTCGAATGAGAGGTCGTCTTTGTGACATCACCCCCAGGATAGCAGTTCTGATGCGGCGAACGAGCCCCGAGCTTTAGCGACCCCTCCCCCACGACCCCACTATAATTTTGCGAATGGTCATGCCAAAGCAAAGCGACATGGTATGGCCGCGAGCGGCGTTTTCGGCCGGCTGCTTGACTTATTCTTTACTCTGACAACCTGGCAGCTTTAACAACTCGACAAAATTAGCAATTGACAGCTGCCAGTGTCTCTGATCGTCTACGGCGCACACCCAACACACAAAATGGCCGAAATTGACTTGCAAGCGGTGCACGACACCCTCGTGTCAGTTGCCTTTGAGGCAGGCCGTATGATTCTGGCGGCAGACCCCAACAACATCCCCAAGGGCACCAAGAAGAACTGTAAGCGACAACTCCGGAAGAGAGGGAGAGTCATGAATATTGTGCCCACTAACCGACAGCGGTCGATCTTGTCACAGAGGCTGACCAAGCCGTCGAGCGCATGGTCTATGCGCGCCTCCGCGCCGACTACCCGAACTGCGAATTTGTCGGCGAAGAGACGTATGTGGCCGGCGAGACCCGCGTCACCGATGCGCCGACGTTTATTGTCGACCCCATTGACGGCACGACCAACTTTGTACACGGCTTCCCGCACGCCTGCATCAGTCTCGGCTTTGCTGTCGGCCGCCGCCCGGCCGTCGGTGTCGTCTACAACCCATTCCTCGACATCCTCTACACGGGCATCAAGGGCCAGGGCTCATATATGGAGCGCAATGCGTCGCTGAGCCGGACCGAGGGCAGCGGCACCACATCACAAAAACTGAAGCTGCCGCTGTCGGGCCGCGGCGACGCGCAAGAGTCACAGCCTCTTCGGGGACTCGGCACAGCGCTCGTTGGCGTCGAATGGGGCTCGGACCGCCAGGGCGCCAACTTTGACCTCAAGGTCGGAGTGTTCCAGCGCCTGGCGGCCGCCAAAGAGGAGGCCGCCGCAGCCTCAGGCGCAGTCGGCAAGAACGCCATGGTCCACAGCCTGCGGTCACTCGGCTCGGCGGCGCTCAACTTTTGCGCCGTTGCGGCGGGCCAGATGGATTGCTACTGGGAGGGCGGATGCTACGCGTGGGACGTCTGCGCCGGATGGTGCATTCTGTCCGAGGCCGGCGGATTTGTAGCTAGCGGCAACCCCGGCGACTGGGAGCCCGCTCTGGACAGCCGGCTGTATCTGGCAGTCCGTGGCGCGCCATCTGGCGGCAAGGAGCTCGTGGAGGAGTTTTGGTCGGTGATTGGCAACGCCGGCAAGATGGAGTACATCCACTAGGCCTGGGAGGATATGCGGCAGCTGGAATCACGATAGAGCATAGATCTGAAAAAAAAAAGGTGCAGCCGAAGCATGGCTCGTAGAACACTGGATTGTCAAGTTTGTTTGGTTACAGGCCCTGATGAGCAATAATATCACATAATGAGGACAACTCAAGCCGTTTGAAATAAACAAATGCCAAATATGAGCTCATATTTGCATACGGATTGAGAAGAATCAAGAACCGAATTATTTGCAGAAGTATCTTGGCCTGACCCCCACCGATGAAGCCGCTTTTCTCAACGGGCGAGGAAAAAGAAATACATACGGGAGCTACTGCAGCTACCATGCAGTTGCAGCTCGACACCAACTTTGAAAATCGGAGGACCCAGCGGGAAGAGAGGTTCGCTGATAGTTACGAGAAATAATACTTTGAACATTTCTGATGCTGCGAATGTAAGGATTGACCTGTGTTGGTATCTCCATCCGAGGCTTCATTTCAGGAGTGCTGTGTATCATCATATTTCTATTCATATTTTCTAAGAAAAAAAAGTAGAACAGGAACTAAGCTGTTGTAGGTTGGAGCACTCGAAGCTGATTCTCATTTCAACTCATATCATCCGACTTGGACAAAATAACAGCTCTTATCTGGCGAAGCTTCATTACTGGTGGACAGAACTCCACGGAAGCTCTGTTTCAACCGTCCGCTTCCGAGATAGGGTTGAGTGCTGCGCACGCCATTTTTGCGAGTCACATCTCCATGTCCGTGCATGCAGCAAAGCTTCCGCTATCCGGATGCAGACAGGGTGCAGACAGGATGCAGATGAGCTGCATTATCTCAGGTTCCACTACCGATGGTGAGCAAAACGGCTGAAAGCGAGCAGGCCGTGTCCAACTCGATTATCTTGACAAAGAGAAATGGAAGACAAGCAGAAACGAATAAAAGATACATACAAGGTGAACAAAAAAAATGAAGGAAAAAAGCATGTCGATATTCTAACTTACAGCCTGATAGCTGTGCATATAGTAGGGTAACGGGAAATGCGATATGTTTTGATGGCCATCAAGTCCGTACCATCTCATATGATTTGACAAATTAAAAACATCACTACGTTTTCTCTTAGAAAGGCGAAATGTGAATATCTCACACTCATCTCACCTTGCTTTCTCATAAGAGACGTCCTGACGTCTGCCATTCGCCCCTTCCCCATGGGGCCTCAAATACAGTGGAAACCGTAAACAGCAAGCACGGCCCGGTACACTTTCTTCGTAGGTTGGTTTGGCATACCACACTTTCTTCACCGTTATCATGCACACGATAAAACGCGTGCATTTATCGTTTGTCGTTTTACGTAGTATATCTGCCCATCCGCTTGGTTCGCTTGGCCGTCCTTGCTGCATGCCTGTCACCTCCGTTCTCGGCTACGGTTCATCTCGATATTGTCGTGTTTTTGTTATGGACAAAGGAAGGGCAGGACAAGCGTAACGGTCTCGCCCATCAGTGCCAGGTCCCCTGTAAATTAGCGTCTTTAGAGGCCGTGGCTAGCTTCGGGCTTCGGGCCTGGCACTTTTTGCCCCTCCATTCCCTCCACTGTGACCCAGTGTGAAAATTTAGCAGGATAGGAAATACGGCGTACAAAAGAGGAGACGAGAGGGGCAGGAACACGACAAAAACATTGAAACTCTGAGGAATCGAGTCAGTCGCGCCTGCTTGAACGGCGTCTACCAAAGGAGTAGACGCTCCGACAGCTGCGCCTTCCAAGAAAATATTTTATTATGTACGACGCACACACTCTGTATAGTGTTTTCTGGTTTCAAAGAAAAACAAAAGGAAGGGGTGACCGACGGAGAGGAATGGGAGAGGGAAAGAGAAGAAAGAGGGGAAGAACGCGGTTTCCTAGAATTTTCCGTATTGGTCGTATGCTCTTGCCACTTTTCGTCGTTTTTTCGTTGTTTTCTTTCCTCTTTATCGATGTCTGTTTTGCCACCCATCCTATGACGGACTTTTCCTTTCTGCAATGTTTCGCTTCTGGTCAGTTCTAAACTAACCCGAGATCAACACAACAAACGTCACACCATCATTGGGCAATGCCACCCTACCCTTTAATGCACGTCCCCTTTGCGATCTTTTGTTTGTGTCCAGCAGTGTTCTTTAAATTTATCGAGATCCAGCTGACTCGACGAGCCTTGTGTATTTCTGCCTATCTTATCGACATCCTCCTCACAGTCCTGACGTTTAGTTTTATATCTTGCGCCAACTGTTGTGCTCTGACAGTGTCAAGATTCAAACGACATAATTCGACGCGGCCGCCTTCCGGAAAGATAAAGCAGCATCTCTTTGCATCTGCATGTCTACGACACTTCGACTGTTCTGCATCTGCATTGATAACGTTGCGGTATCTACCCTTGTTCTGCAGTCGCCTTCGTCTCTCCTCTCCTCTCCTCTCACTGTCTGTTGTTGATCCGTCCCAAATTATCCCGAGGATTCACCTTATCTGCAGCAACCACAATCCAAGTCGTCTTTTTAGCCCCTCAGTTTATCTCAGCACGGCTTATGCAGGTGCTTTTTTCTTTTCTTTTTCTTTTTCTCTCGTCCCCTTCAATGCAAGTCTCCCGTTACTTTTGCTAGCGCCACAGTGTGCCGCCAAAATGGGGCTTGGGGCTAAAGCTGGCCTGCATTTCCCGTCCGATTCGGCGATTCTGGCCGCGTCTAGCCCGGTCTTCTGTGGTCCCCTTCTCGCGTTTCCTGATTTTTTGTTACGTTTTGCCTTGCATTGATTATTGAAGCCTTGGCCATTGACATGCTTTTTTGTCCTTTTTGCCTCCTCCATCTCGTCCATTCCTTTTACTTTGGTCCCGTTTTTATACCATAGCCCACCTTGATGCCCTCGACGCCTTGTCATCTCGTTGCACATGCCGTCGCACAGGAGATTAGACCAGCCGTCTATGAACCGGTGCCCGTCTGACCGTCTTTTTTGACGGTTTCCCCTCCCCTCCATACGAGTAACTCGTACTACTCGTAGCTTATGAGCTAGCAAGAGGGATGGATCTGTTTTGTTTTGATGGATGGAGACACCGACAACCGACCGCCGCCTATTGTCCGTTGTACGCTGTCCGTCACCCACCTTCTTGTCTTTCCTTTTTTTTCTTTTCTTTTCTATCCAGTTTTCTATCGGCCCTCCTGACCGCTCTTGCCTACTGTTTTCCTATGATGAATGTCCTTCCCCAGTGGCAAGACAAAGATAAATACAGAAACCCCTCCTTCTTTTTCTTTTCGTCCCTCCTTTTCTTCTTTTCCTTTCCCTTTTACCTTTCTTCTTGTAAAGATATACTTGTGTTTTTGCCTGTTCATGTAAACCGGAAGGTTATTGTTTTGTATATTATTTTTGTGTCGAGAGAAAAAAGAAAAAAAACTATTTTTATCACACGCAATATCGTGAAACAGAGATACTTACCTGGCAGACCAAGAAACAGCTTCTCTATCACCACCTCCGAGACAAAAATTCGAAGCGCCATGGGCCTATTCAAGCAACGCCTCTCTCGCGACCCGGACGCTTTCCCAGCCTTTCAACTATTCATTCTAGGTGAGACGACACTGCCGCGAGACTGTCACCAGTTATGGCAGACTTGACTAACCTCTCACTCCTACAGCCATTGTGCGCCTTGCTGAGCCCATTGCGCTCACTTCTATTTTCCCCTATGCCTGGGCACTTGTCAAACACTTTCAGATCGGCGACGAGAGCGATGCCTCCTTTTACGCTGGCATCCTCATCTCCTCCTTCTCGCTCGCCGAGGCCCTCATGGGCATGTATTGGGGCGGCTTGTCCGACCGCATTGGCCGCAAGCCTGTCCTTCTCGTCGGCTGCATTGGCACGATGCTGAGCATGGTTGTTGTCGGCATGGCCCGCAATATCTGGATTGCCCTGCTGGGACGCGTCATGGGCGGACTTCTCAACGGCAACATTGGCGTTATCCAGACCATGGTCGGCGAGCTGGTCAAGAAGCCCGAGCACGAGCGTGAGTACTTCTGCCTTCCCCCATTCCTGTCATTTTTGCCATTTTTGTCTCCTCTGCTAACCTTGCAGCCCGCGCATATTCCATCATGCCCTTTGTCTGGAGCATCGGCACGATCATCGGCCCTGCCATTGGCGGCACTTTTGCCGCCCCTCACGCGTCGTTCCCCGAATTGTTTCCCCGTGGCAGCCTCTTCGACCGCTTCCCCTACCTGTTGCCCAATATGCTATGCGCTCTTTTGCTGCTTGTCAGCATCCTGCTCGGCTATGTCTTGCTCGAAGAGACGCACCCAGACTTGCAACCGCCCGTCTATGCCTCCAAGACCGCCCTCGACTTTGACGACAGCCAGCTCCAGCGCAGTACTTACGTCTCGGACGAGACCCCGCTTTTGGAAACGTCCGACGCGCTCAAGCGGCCGGCTGTTGACCTGCGCGCCGAGACGTACGGTACTTTCAGCCGTGACCGCGAGGAGGAGGTCGTGGCGGCGGCGACTGCTTTGTCGTATGGTGGAACATCTGAGTCTGTGGCACTCACCAGCCAGTCGGAAGTCTTCAAGGCCAAGTCGGGGCCGTCCCCCGACTCTGTCAACATCTTCTCGCGCCGCATTCTCGCCGTCGTCCTGGCACTCGCCATCTTCTCGTACCACAGCATGGCCTACGACTCTACGCTGCCCATCTTCTTCGAGGACGACCGCGTTGTGCCTGTCCCCACGGACAGATCTAGCTCAGCCTTCAACCCTCTCTACTCTCCCGGCGGTCTTGGCCTTTCCCTGCGCGCCGTCGGTATGATCATGGCCGTCAACGGCGTCATTGCCCTCTTTGTCCAGGCCGTCGTTTTCCCAATCGCTGCCTCATGGTTCGGCGTCGGCCGTCTGTTTTTGATCGTGACCGTTCTCCACCCGCTCGCCTATGTCGTCGTCCCCTGGCTGCTGTACGTCCCTGTGTCAATGCTGTACCCGGCCATTTACGCCTGCATGGCCCTTCGCAACCTCTTTGCCATCCTGGTGTACCCGCTGCTCCTCATCCTCATCAAGGAGGCCACCCCATCCCCTTCCGTTCTCGGCAAAGTCAACGGCATGGCCGCCAGCGCTGGCGCCGCCTGCCGCATGGTCGCGCCGCCCATTGCCGGCTACCTGTACACTGTCGGCAGCCGGATCGACTGCACGGCTCTGGCCTGGTACGGCGCGGCGCTTGTCGCGCTCATTGGTACTCTGCAGTGCTTCTCTGTCGAGCGCACGCCGCCGGTTCTCCAGTCGTTCGAAGAGGATAGCAATGCTGTCTGATCGATCCGACTCACCTTCTACTCCCCATAATATTTCTGTGACTGATTGAGCCGCGTTAAAAAGTCGTTTTGATTTTCATCGTGTCTTCAGCGAGCGTGTTTTTGTTCAAAAGCGCGTTTTGATTTCATCGTTTCTGGGTTCTGTTTTGGTATGCATTGTAAGGTCTAGTTTTGGTTTTTGAGCATGGCGCATTGCTCTTTTTGGATATGGCGTTTTCTCTGGATGCTCATTTTTGTCATTTTCGTCATTTATTGTCAGAAATCGGTAACGGCCGTCATGATGCATTTTCTTCTTTGGAAAGCTGGTTGTTTTTGTTTGGTCCATCTTCGTGCAAATAGCGATAGGATGCTGTTGAATATAATAGGCGTTAACAATGAATTTCCAGGCGAGGCTCCAGTGAAGAAACCGCTAAAAGTGTTAGTGAACAAAAACTGGCTGACTCATCCAAACTTGCGCCGAAAGTGAGGTCATAGTTGGGCTAGAGAAAACTCCGATATCAATACAAAAATTCTTGAAACAGCAACATCTGTCTCATCTTGTGAACTTTCACTCAAGTTGCACTCAAATAAAAGGCCGAAAAGAATTTGAAAGCGCACAGTAACCGAGAATGGTACAGCTTCAGGAAATTTCGGACGAGGTGGCGGAGAAGTTGAAGTTGGGCGAGACCAGCAAGACCGCGGGGGACAATTCCAAGTCAGAAAAGTCAAAATCACAGGTTGCACAAGCACCAGCACCATCACAGCCTTCTGCAGTATCACAACCTGCGCCAGCGCCACCGGCTGCCCCGGATGCAGAAACAGGACCGGCCGTCGCGGGCCCAGAGCTGCCACCGGCCATGGCGCTCGCAAGCGGCAAGACCGCCGACGACATTCTGGCCGAGCTCAACAAGTCGCCCCTCTTCATGACCGATCTCGAGGAGAACGACGATATTGCCGCCCTGCAGGCTCTCGCCTACGAGGGAACCCCCTTTGAGAATGCCGGTGACTTCAAAGAGCGCGGCAACGAGAGCTTCCGTGAAAAGGGTTGGACGGATGCCCGCGAGTTTTATGGCAAGGGCATTGCCCTGCTTGTCGGCGAAGACCGCCGTCGTGCCCGCGGCGAAGCTCCCAAGCTCGAGGCCGACGAAGACGGCAAGGTGCCCGAAGACCCAGACACCCCCGAACAGGTCGCAAAACAGCACGCTCTGTTGGCCCAACTTTACGGCAACCGCGCCGCCTGCCAGCTCGAGCTGCGCAACTACCGCTCCTGCACGCTCGACTGCGGCGCGTCTCTGCGCCTCAACTCGGCCAACGCCAAAGCCTGGTTCCGCAGTGCCAAGGCTCTCCTGGCACTCGACAAGACGGACGAGGCCAACGAGGCGTGCGCCGGTGGCCTGGCTGTCGACCCAAAGAACGCGTCGCTGCTGAAACTGAGCAAGGACATTACTGCTCGGGCCGAGATGGTGGCTGCCCGGAACCGCCGCGAGGATGAGCGCGTGGCGCGCGAAACACGCAAGAAGCAGCGCTTGCGGGCAGTTCTGCATATGCGCGGCGTGCGCACGCGGACAACGGCACAGCCTCCCGAGATGGAGGACGCTGCGATTCGGCTCGAGCCCGAGGATGACGGCACGTACGATCTCGACGTGTCCAAGAGCACTGTCAGCTACCCGACCGTCTTGCTGTACCCGTTGAAGCTGCAGTCCGACTTTATCAAGGCTTTCAACGAAACCGAGAGCCTTGGCGACCACTTGGCCTACATCCTGCCGGTGCCGTGGGACGTGACCGCAAAGGACTATGCGACACCAGCCAACGTTGACTGCTACATGGAGACAATCGCTGGCAGCTTGGTCAAAGTCGGCAAGAAGATGGCGTTGGGCAAGATTTTAGCGCAGGCGAGCGTGGAGATTGTCGACGAGGTTGTCCGCGTGTTTGTTGTGCCGAGAGACCAGGCCGACGGATGGGTGCGTGAATTCAAAGAGAAAAAGGCCGCCGAACGGGGCGAGGCGTCGACTTGAGGATGACCCGAAAAAATAATAGACTCAAAATAGATACCAAATAAACTTTGTGAAAGGAAGTCGATTAAATATCAACGAAATCAAACATCAGGAAATAAAGAAATAAAGAAACACCGAAAAAAATGGAAAACCACTATTCCCTATCTAAAAGGCCCCTGTCCTGTCTAAACAATACTCCAATCCTCTAACCCAACATGTAACTAGAAGGAAAATAAAACAAAAGAAAGCAAAATGGAAAGTACCAAAATATTAAGCCAAAGGATAAGAAGTCAAAATAAAAGGCCGAAAAAGGCAAATGATATTGATGGTGGAATCGAGTGAGCGAGTAATTGTAGTGAAAACATACAGACAAACAACACACCTTCCATTTTCTGTCCCCGAACCCACACATCGTGACGGGGCCAATCATGCCGAGGAGTCGTCACACAACAGTGATGCTATGGCTGCAGATTTGCGAGGGTTGTTCTTCGCTTCCATTGCCCGTTTTGTGCGGCTGACACCAGGCTTCTCGAAACCACCGCGCTGTTCATCCTCATCTTCGCCTTCATCACCATCGGTTGCATTGCGCTTGACACAAAAGTTGACTAGCACCTCGGCAGCATCCACGTCGAGAGCATTCCATGTTGAGGATGACGATGACGGCCCCGCACCGCCGCCGTTGACCTTGAGCTTGCGCCTCTTGCTTATCGGCTTTTGTTGGGCAGGATGCCGGGTATCGTGCTCTCGGTGTTCTGCAGTCGACGTGGTTCTCTTGCTTGATCTAGGGGCCAGGGCAGGTTTCACCTCATAGCTGGCATCAATGTGTGGATTTTGTGCAAAGCGAGGAGACTGTCTCCGATCAGTCACCGACTCAGCGGCGGGAGGGTAATGAAGCTGAGCATGCTGTTTGCATGGCGGCGATGGGTAGCAGTAAGAAGACGAGAACCGACCATTGTCGCTGCTTTCAGGAACGCTGTCGACAGGATCCCTCCGATGGTCGCCGGTGAGGCTTGAAGCTGGAGCACGTGGGACGCTATGGATACGTGGCGCTGTCGACTGGGTGTCCTCGACCTTGGTACTCCAGTGGGACGGATGGTCGAGCGGAACTGGTGCCGGTGCTGGAGGAGAGTCCCATACTGGCCGCCGTGGTTGTCTCGAATGTTCTTCTGTGTGGCTCATACTATCGTCTGCTCTGAGCGAGGGCAGCTGATAGTATGGCCGTTGGTAGGAAATACTGTGCCGACGGTATTCATAGCCCCCGTGACGGATTGCTCCGCTTTCCATCGCATTTGGGGGCAAAGCAGCGACATGGGACAGCGGGGGCAGAGTCTCGCGTTCAACGGGTGATGGAAGTAGATGGCCGGCAAGGTGAGACACCGTGTAATTGAGTGGAGCCAGTTGTGGCCCGAAATCGGCATCGGTATCAGAGACGGGACGGGCGTGTGGAGGACCAAGTGGCGGGAGAACAGGGTAGTGCATGCTCTGAGGCCGTAAATGGCCATGTGTCTGAGAATAAGTATCTCTCGTGCCCCCGGCTGAAAGGGGGATCTGGCCGTGATGGTAGGATGAAGATGCACCGCCGTCCTCAAGACCCCTCATGATGGCGAGCCGCATCACTTCCATATGGCGTGTCGCTTCTGTAACGAGGGCCGATTCAATGACCATGCGTCCAAAATTTTGCGAGTCGGGAGGAAGGCACTCTGAGGGAAAGTCTGGCCCAAAAATGGGAATCAGGGCGCCGGCAATGTGATAGCAAAAAGTGGCACAGACTGCTTTTGCACAGAAGTAGGGCATCCAGTAGCCTGTAATTTTGTTAGACGAGGAAACGAAAACAAAACTGTGAGAACGCAGCACGTTGAATTTACCTTGAGCCATTATTGAACCACCGGTGATGCTATGCGTGATATCACGGAGGCCCGGGTTCAGGTTGAGCATTTTTGCTGGTGTCGTCTGAAGGTTCGCCACGAGTTAGCCGCCCATAATCCTTTCGTCCATCTTTCTGATGTACCATATATAAAAGGGTTCTTTCTTACCTTGCTGTATTTGCAGCACTTGAAGAACGGCGTCATGCGAACAAGGCCGACATTGTAATCCCACATGACATGATACTCTTTGTCATCACCGGGCACCTTGAAGACATATTGAAATACTGGTTGGTGAGCTTACGAAACCGCCACCATAATGAGACAACTTGATCGAGGACTATACTTACCTTCAAAGCTCTCTCTGCCCGTCTTTTCGAAAAAGTCTTTCTTGCCGCTGGCATAGGGAATGTGTCGGCAAAACTCCTCAATGGTGCCAAAGGGGTAGATCTGGAACTCCTCGATATAACGTCTCGTCGCGGCATCGAGGTCGTCTTCAAACGGCCGGAAACGGACGGTTCCTTTGGGATGGGCGCGAACAAACTCGACAAACGGGCCTTGGTGGGACCCGCTGCTCATATGGCTCCGGCTGGCCATCTGGTACAAGTTGTCGCTGTAGACGGTTGCTGGTGATTCTACAGTAGCCGCCATTGGGGTTGATGCGAATGAAGACGATGGTGATGAGAAGCTTGAAGGCGATTCAAATGAGTGGTCGAGATGACCGAGGGCTGGAGATGTTGTGACCTGCACAGATGGTCCCTTTGGGCGAAAGAAGGTAGACCGGGACATATTTCAAGTCTGTTTGAACTTCGATGGTCCTGTCAATATGGGCGCCCACGGGGAAAGGCCCAAACAAAAAAGAAAGAAGAACGATGAGGAGGGGAAAGAAAGGGAAGAGAAACGAAAAAAGTGTGTGTTCTTAGGATGGGACTGGAGCAGATACGAGACTGTGGAATAAGGTGATAGAAGACGGCAGAGAGGGGAGGGATGCAACAAAGTGATAGAGGTAGACTGGCTCAGAGCCAGAACGCAGTGTTGCGAGACGGCCTATGTTGCCTTTCTTGACGACCTCTTGCTGGCTGCCAGTTGAATAATGGCTCCGGACCGAGCTGGCTCACCAGTGCAGGGGAACAGGACGGTATTGTACGCAGGATGACGAGGTCAGGGGGGATAGGAAGAATAAAAGGAAACGTGAGCACAATGAGTGAAAAGGTGGCCAGGGGGAGTTGTTTATGGGGTTGTGGGAAAGAGGAAAGAAGTGGCAGCCTGAGGAGAGAGGGGACGAAGGCTTATATGGTCATGGTTGCACGCATACAAAATCATAATGGGTAGGAGCGGCGAAGAACAAAATAAGAGACAGCAGGAAACAACGACCAGAGGTCAGGGCGGGCGTGCTTCGTGACAGACAGCGGGCTCGTACCAAGCGGGCAGGAGCGGCCTGTCCGCTGTGGGCAAGGCTTCACCCACCGCCCCTCACTGACCGTAGATGTGTGTAAAGTACTGCCTGGTCGCTCTTTCCTCGTTTCGATACCTCGTCTGCTTTCTGATTTTCAATCTATTTCGGTATTCATCGCTCCTTCCTGGTTTGCACACGCCACATTCTGACGACCATCGCTCCTGCCATCATTCCCATCACTCTTGGGTGTGCAGGTGTGCAGGAAAGAGCGTCTGTGCCCGACTGTCGGCCCACCTTGACCTACACCTTACACATCGTCTCTCTATCTCTGTTTTCCCTAACTATACTCTCTCTGCTTTTGGTGACCATAGCACACCCTCACCTTGTTCACCTTCTTTTCCCACCTTGCATGTGGTCGGGCACCGACCGAGCCGTCGCCTTTCTCTCGATCTCGCCAATGACGGGATCACATCTCGCCAGAGACAAGACGTAAAGTTGCCGCTGTTCCGCCCCATTTTGCACCAAAGACACGGACTACAGGCGACGGGATACACTGGGCCTCGCCTTTCGTGTCGGTGTGCGTGCTCGAACGACAGCAACGGGCACGGGCAGCAATGGCACGGGCAGAGCGAGTAAGAATACGCAGACAGGAGGCACGCAAGACGATGCGAGCCAGCATTTGTGGGGACGTCTCTTTGCCTCTTGGCCCTTTCCTGCATCCTCGCCGCCTCGCCGCCTCTTGTTCTCTCCTTTTTCTTTGTTTACACTGTCTCATGCCCAGCTGGAGTCGGGCCTCCTTTCTAGAAAACTTGGAAGACTGACGAGATCACACTGTCTCCGCCTTTCGCGCCCTCTAATTCCTTTGTCACTTCTGTATCCTCATTCTGGTCCTTCTTCTGGCGTCCACTCCTACAAATTTGATCACCGCCGAAATTGTCGGAGACTTGGGGGGCCTGCTAGCTATCCATGTGAGTAGCTGCTCGAGTGATGAACCAGCCACAAAATGACAACTGACCGAGGATATTCGCGGAAACGGGCGACTGAAGCGAGAGAAGTGAGTCTTTTCTATTTGTCTGGCCAGCCATGAAAGTGACAAAATATTCACGAAAAGAGGAGATGAGGCGAGGGAGAAAGACAAGACCGAGAGAGCAGGGCCGTCGACTGACAAACTGTCGAAGCGGATCAAAGACGGGACCTGTTGGGGAAAAAAGGAAGAGAAAAAAATCGGCGGGAAGCTCGCAACAGGCAACAAAACTTAAGACATGGTCTTGGTTTCCTCGTGGACCGAACAATTACAACAAACGGGTACAGAGTGTGAAATGTAAGAGAAGAACGGTATGAAAGAAAAAGAAGAAGAAACCAGAAGAAGAAGAGCAACAACAAAAGGAAGTGAATCGACTGGGTCGGGCCTCTTGGCCTCCAGGGATCGCATATTGGGCTCCAGAGAAGAAAGGCTGGCTGCATGGAAACCAAAAAGAAGCAAAGGACAGGACCGTTGGCCAGCATATGGGCGTGCACATAATTTTTTTTCCAGAGAGCCAATCCATTGTGACGGCTGCTTTATTCTCCGCCATAAAAGCAGTGACGGGGGTAAAGAAAAGATGATCATGGGATACACACTGGCGGGCAACAGGTAGAATGAGGAGGTGATGAACGGCGCACACCAGCCGCCAATAAACGAATTGGTGTAGAGAATGAGGTAAGTACATGTGGGTATAATTTGGACAGCAGCAAAGACCGCAAAAAAAGTCGGCAACACCGTGAAACCAGTCTAGAGATAACTTCCTGTGGAAAGAGATGACAAAATCCAAAGAAGGGCGGAAGGGTAGAGGAGAAGAGAGGTCAAAATATGATAACAGACAACTGATAAAGCACAAAAGGCACCTATCCTCAAACCCTCCTGCCGCTTCTCGTCAATTTCATAGATGAAGATGGACAGTGCCGCCCATAGAATGCCCCACGTCACGGTTAACTTCTGGCCTTTCTTACCACGGCATCTATTTTCAGTCCACGGTTTGGCCGAGAGCTACTGGCTGAGGATACTTGTGGCTGGCCAAGGGCAAGGTGAATGTGATAGATGAGATGGCGGATAGTTGCGGGTCACCGCTCTTACGAGGGTGCATAGTGAGTCTTTGCCTTGTTAGTATGGTGAGCGTCGTTGCCCACCCTGTTTCTTTCTTCGGCTGCATTTTTCCTTCCTACTTCCAACTCTGCTTCTGTATTTCTCCCTTTCTCTCTATCTCTCTATCACTCTTGGGCACAGGGCGAAGGACGCGGATGCCTGCAGGACCGACACATCATGAACTAGTGGCTAACCGTAGTATTCATATTTGGATGTCTCATTTATCCTTCCATTTGATTTTGATTTTTTCTACACGTACACTTCGACCCATTGCTCTGCGCCGTACCTCTATTTTCCCCATCCTCTTTTCCTTGCCTTCCTTCCGGCCCACCTCTGTCTGCCGTCCATCCGTGGACCGACGTGTTCCCGTACACACCGTAAAAGTTCCTGTATAACAAGGACGGGGTGCCAATACAAATAAAAAATGAGGAAATTCAGGTAAAGGGCGAAATGAACCAGAGACCGGGAGCCCGTATTGGCGCAAAAGAGACAGATGGAGGGCTTTCTCGCTTGACTCGACACACGTGGCATCTGCAGCTACTCGTTAATTAAGAATGTTAGATGAAAGACAAGCTCGAACACCGCCAGACCATAGTAGTCTATGGTCCAGGAAGGAGAGGATTCACCTTGAGAAGTCGGTGAGCACGAGGCCACAGTCCCTTTGATTCTTGGTACTATATTTCTCTCTCATAAGTTGTCTCCCTTTTCTGAAATTTTGAATGTCAAGATGCAAACAAATCTATTTATTGGATGCTATCTTTTTAACATCTACGTCTTATGAGGGGAATATTTTTTTTTTTCAAAAAAAAGCATCAAATCAAAGATTTTTTTCTTAAATTATTTGTTTTTACAGAGGGGAAAATTAGAAGTATAAATGTCATCCCAAAACATGAGATACCTTTTCCATACTATGAACCTAATCTATAAAACGGGAACCCTCGTCTTTGTTTCTCTCTCCTTTTGTTTCCCAATTTTTACGCGTGCAACGACGGAAGGACGGGAAACAGAGAGAGGAGAAAATAGTTGCGCAAATTGAGGACGGGCCTCCCTGTCTCCGTGGCCGTTGACTTGCTATATTGCATCCGGGTCTGTTGTGGCGCGTACTTGATGTCCTGCATTCCTTTGTTACAGGTACCGGTACCGTTGTCGTTTTGTATTTATTCATTGTTTTCTGGGACGCACTTGGGCTTCATCTTCATCCCAACATAATTAAAAGTTGTCTTGTAGCACAAAAATACCGAAGCCACTTATTCGGGCACGATATTCTGCTGCCTGTGCTGTTGGTTTACTATGGGCACTTCGGATCTGTATAATCTCAGGCGTTAGCTGTGGCACTGCATGGCACCAAGACCGGAGAATAAGGAAATAAGCCTCACCTTAAAAACGCCGAAATGGCCATGAAGCATAACACCAAAATGGTCTCTCATTTAAACTTTTACCTTTTCACGCTCGTCCTTGTCTGAGTCAAGGTTCACAAAAAGGCGATGGGAAAGGGGAAAGAATGAAGGGAGACTACAACGTACTTCGTACATACAGTAAGAGGTATATTTTGCAAGAGATAATCTGGTTTCAAGATGGCCCCGTTCGTATTTTGAAGGGACAGTGTTTCAGTTGGATTTTTTTGTGCCGTTTGTGTAATACAGTCTTCACAGAAAAGTTGTTTAGGGAGTCGAAAGGGCACGAAATATGGGGGCAAGGGGGCGCTCTATGAGCTGGTGGACATGGATTCTTTGCAGTTTTGTTAGTACCACAAAGTCAAAGAGCCTTGATCCAATACGGCCTGTGTGACACGAATAAGAATGCGAATGTAATGGGAAAAAGATAAAATAAAACGGAATCAATACATGACGATAAAGATCACGTAGCGAGGGCGTTGGTTCGTTGCATGCAATAGCAAACACGAGAACCAAGAGAAACAATGCCGGGGCGACTAGATACGGCGATGACACGATGGGGAAACGTTACCATCGCAGAAACATTATGTATAGGTGTTGCAAAAACGCAGACTAATTAAAAGCAAGGCAGAAACCGGTGGGCTGTTGGATTCGCCTTGAATAATAGCATGTGCATCGCTCTATCAGTTTACTCGATGAACCCGACAGCAGGCTCTCGCTAATGCAAAAGACATGCTGTCCACCATGGCGAGGCAGCCGTCAAAGGATGAACAGGGCTTATTTCATGCTTTTAGAATGTCTTTTCTCCTCGCCCATAAAGGACAATAGCCATTGGGGAGAAATGCTCCCGGAGCCGACAATGTCGTGCATTGTGGCCTCTTCCCTCCCCGGCACCCAGCTCGGCTAGGCAAACAGATCCCGGCACCCAGAAATAAGCTACAGGATGGACAGATGGGTGCGTGTAAGATGCGACTGTCTGCCGGATCGATCAAGAGCTTGTACGCCCGCTGCCGTGCGCTGTGGCACCACTCGCCGGCTCTTTTGCGGAGACAGGACTTGTAACAATGGAGTTCTGACAGGAAGCAACAGGGAGCGGCACTAGCCAAGGAGAAAAGTGGGCGACGATTCCTCTCTTTGGCCTTATTCTGTCCATTCTGTTCATGATGTCGGCGGCACAAAATTATGAGATGGAAGGATGCAAACAAAAAGACAAGAGACAAGGAGCCAAGCAGACAAGGAGAAAGATCTCTTTGCTCTTTCAACTTGGGCATGGAATACGAAACCATTGCACAAGGTGGCCAGAAAACAGGTCCAGGGCAGCTGCCGTGCCTCCGAATGCGGTATGATGTGGCAATGTAGGCGGATAGAGCTGTCTGTACCACACTCGATAAGCGAATAACTTGGAGCCACAAGAAACGCAAGAAACGCAAGCGCACCGCCTATGCAACTACGTGCTCCATGACTTTTTTTTCGGCGGGAGGCACTGGAAAGCACTGAAAAAAGGACTGGAAATGTGTGTGAAGTGACCAGGAAAATATGACGAGCACCAGACAGACAAACCACGATGGTGAACAAGCGAAGAGACGGATCACGAGAAAAAAGACAACCGCATTTCTCACCTTTAGGCCGCACCAGACGAAATATCTGACGATAGAAAAGGGAAGATGAGAAGGGCCGTCGGCGTTGCCAATCTCGTCTATTGCGCAGAAGCGTGCTCGGACGAGTAATGACACAGGTGAACTGCTCCTGTTTTGAAAACTCGCACCTCTCCAATATGGCGATACGCCAAACGCGGCTCTGCCTCTCCAAACGCACTCGCTTCCTCCCATTCCCTCTGCTTGACCTCGCTGTTCTGCCTCTCCTCGTTTCGTCGTGCTTGACGAAAGGTGGAGAGCCAGCCGGATCAGAAGATGCTTGTGTTTGTGTTTGTGGTCGTGGCCGTGTTTGTGTTCATGCCGTGCGAGGAGACAGGCTATCATTTTCTTGTGCACCCGTGCCAGGGCGGGCCTGTTTCCCATCTTCTGGCGCTCACTCGCCCCCTTTTCACCTCAGGTTGACAGCCCGTCACTGAATCGTGAGGCATAGGTTGTTTGTTGTTGAGTTTGGGTCGGACAAACTGTGGCTGTTGTTGTGGCTGATAAACAAAACAACACAGAGCGAAACTCAGGGGCCAATGCCCTGTCAAAAGAAGCGCTAAAAATAAGCCAGGAACGACACGTGACTGGCCGTGGCTGTTTTGCGCTAGAAAATGCAATGATGACTAAGTCGTGTCAACGACGCGTCAGGAACGAAACCGGCTCGCGAAAAATGGCTTTGCCGCCTTGTCAGGGGGAAAACACAAGAAAAGCATGGCGACCAGGGCCCGCCTTCCAATTTTGTTTACATTACCACCGTGCTTTCCCAAATCGGAATATCAAAACAAAAACAAAACAGCAACTGCAACTGCAACTGCAAGCGTTGCACTTGCTTTATGTAAGCCCCTTGTCTTATCTTGCCCCAGTCTTTCCTTTTCATTCGTTCCAAATCGTCAACGACGACAATTCTCACGACAATCCTCGACACTCTCGACGCCCTCGACAACCTCGACACCCACACCAACACCGCGATTCTCGACATCGCCGGGCCGCCAGGTTCAAAGGACTGGATCCTTGCATACCTTTTTCAAATCGACTTTTCGCCGTGATCAACTGTCTCGGCACTCCCCGTGGCCTCAGCCCCTCTTTGAGCCGCGATTTTTCTCGACCTCCGAATCTCGCATTCGGTTCTCGAGGCCCAACAGCGCTCACCAGGCGCATCCGTTCGCTTTCTCCCGACAGATATCGTCTCTCACGTCGCCCAAGATGGATTTCGACGACGATTTGAGCGACCCCGGGTTCGAGATGGACAACGACTCGGAAGACTACTCGCCTGCGCCGGTAAGTTGCCCTCTTTTTGCACTCCTCCTTCATCCCTTTGTTCCTTTGTCGTGAATGTGCAATTGGGACCCGTGAATTCTGCACTGTGAACAGTGCTAACCGTCTGACTTTCCGTTCACAGAAGGCAAAGGCCCCCGCAAAGAAAGCTGCCGCCGCAAAGGCAGCACCCAAAAAACCCACAAAGGCAGCATTGGCAAAGCTGGCGGCAGGGAAGCCGGCTGCATCCAAGAAGCGTGCCAAGCCCGCGAGCGACGATGAGGGCGACGGCAGCGACGGCGACTTTGGCAACGGCAGCATTGGCAACCTGTCGCAGACGCCGCCCAGTGCCAGCAAGCAGAAGAAGCCGCCAGCAAAGAAGGCTAAGTCGGCCGGCAAGCCGCTCGCCGAGATTGCCAACGACAGCTTCAGCCATTTTGATGGCGCCGATGACAACGCCGCCGCACCCACCGCATCGCAGTCCAAGTCCAGCAAGACTGCATCGGAGATGTACCAGAAACTCACACAGCTTGAACACATCATCAAGCGTCCCGACACATACATTGGTTCGGTCGAGCACCTCGAGCAGCCCATGTGGGTGTTCAACAAAACCACAAACCTGATGGAGAAGCGCAACGTGTCCTTCGTCCCCGGTCTGTACAAAATTTTCGATGAGATCCTCGTCAACGCTGCCGACAACAAGCAGCGCGACGCTGGCATGACCATGCTCAAGGTCACTGTCAACCGCGAGTCTGGCGAGATCAGTGTTGAGAACAACGGCAAGGGTATTGCTGTTGAGATGCACCAGGTATGTTTGTGTCATGGGCGACTATGTGAATTTATTGACTTGGATTGTAAGCTAATGTTTAATGTTTCTCCCACCAACAGAAAGAAAAGGTGTACATTCCCGAGCTGCTGTTTGGCCACCTCCTGACAGGTTCCAACTACGACGACAATGAGAAGAAGACGGTTGGTGGCAGAAACGGTTACGGTGCTAAGCTGTGTAACGTTTTCTCGACAGAGTTCACCATCGAATGTCAGGATTCGACCAACGGCAAGCGATATAAGCAGTCATGGCACAACAACATGTCCGTCATGGACAAGGCCAAGATCACATCCAACAAGACGTCTGACTTTGTTCGCGTCACCTTCACGCCCGACTACATGCGCTTCAACATGCCCAACGGCATTGATGACGATCTGGAGGCCCTCATTTACCGTCGTATCTATGATATGGCTGGTGTTGTCGATGGTGTCAAGGTCTACCTCAATGGCGAGCACCTCAAGGTCGGCTTCAAGAAGTACTGCGACATGTACGCCAAGGCCATTGCCAAGGAGCGTGACGAGGAAGTGACTGGCGAGGAGCTGCCCGCAGCCGCCACGGTTCAGTTTGAGGACCCCAAGCTGCACAGGCGCTGGCAGATTGGCTTCACCGTGTCTGACGGCTCCTTCCAGCAGGTGTCGTTTGTCAACTCCATTGCCACTACGTCCGGTGGCACGCACGTCAACTACATTGCCGACCAGATTTGCACTGCTCTGCTGACGGATCTCAACAAGAAGAAGAAGGGCCATTCTCTGAAGTTGAACCACATCCGCAACCACATCTTCATCTTTGTCAACTGCTTCATTGACAACCCGGCCTTCAGCTCGCAGACCAAGGAGCAGATGACCACCAAGGTCAGCGCCTTTGGCAGCAAGTGTGTTCTGTCTGACGCCTTCATCAAGAAGATCAAAAGTACGGATGCTATTAACAATATCATCCACTTTGCCGAGCGCAAGGCCGACAAGATGTTGTCCAAGAGCGACGGCAACAAGCGTTCTCGTATAAGCAACGACAAGCTTGTTGACGCCAACTTGGCAGGCACCAAGCATGGCCACGAGTGCACACTCATTCTCACAGAGGGTGACTCTGCCCGTGGTTTGGCTGTTGCCGGCCGTGCCGTCCTCGATCCCGACCGCATCGGTGTGTTCCCGCTTCGTGGTAAGCTGCTCAACGTGCGTGATGCGTCAATCGACCAGATCACCAAGAACAAGGAAATTCAGAACATCAAACAGTTCCTTGGCTTGAAGCACAAGCAGGTGTACACCGACACCAAGGGCCTCCGCTATGGCCATCTCATGATCATGGCCGATCAGGATCACGATGGTAGTCATATCAAGGGTCTTCTTATCAACTTCTTGCAAGTTCAGTTCCCGTCCTTGCTGTTAATCCCTGATTTCTTCCAGGAGTTTATTACTCCCGTCGTCAAGATTTGGCAGGGTCCCAACCCCAAGAAGCCGAACAAGACCAAGGCCTTCTACACGATCCCTGAGTACGACGAGTGGAAGGAGACGCACCAGAACGAGGTCAAGCGGTGGGAGCACAAGTACCTCAAGGGTCTGGGTTCCAGTTCCAACGAAGATGCCCAAGTGTACTTCTCTAACCTAGATGCGCACTTGAAGGACTTCAAGGTTATGCAGAACGACGAGGCGGCGCTGTTCGATCTCGCTTTCTCCAAGAAGAAGGCCGATGCGCGCAAGGAGTGGCTGGGCAACTTTGTGCCAGGCACGTTCCTGGACCAGTCGACCAAGAGCATCACCTACTCTGACTTTGTCAACAAGGAGCTGATTCTCTTCAGCATGGCTGACAACATGCGTTCCATCCCGTCCGTTCTTGACGGTTTCAAGCCTGGTCAGCGCAAGGTCATCTACACCTGTTTCAAGAAGAACTACGTCAAGGACCAGAAGGTGTTTGAATTGGCGGGTACCGTGTCCAAGCTTGCCTCGTACCATCACGGTGACCAGTCGCTGCATCAGACAATCATTGGCCTGGCGCAGACGTTTGTCGGCTCGAACAATGTCAACTGTCTCGAGCCCAGTGGTAACTTTGGTTCTCGTCTTGCTGGTGGTTCGGATGCAGCCAGCGCTCGTTACATTTTCACGCGCCTGTCTCCCTTTGCTCGCCGTGTGTTCAACCCGATGGATGAGCCTGTGCTTGAGAACAACATTGACGAGGGCAGCATCATCGAGCCCAAGAACTACGCACCCATTGTGCCCATGGTTCTCATCAACGGTGCCGACGGTATCGGCACTGGTTGGAGCACTCAGATCCCCAACTACAACCCTGTGGACATTGTCAACAACCTGAAGCGCCGCATGGGCCGTGATGGCGATGGAGAGAGCGAGGAGAAGCCGTTTGAGACCATGGTCCCTTGGTTCCGTGGCTGGAAGGGCACTCCTGAGCCGGACCCGCTGCAGCCTGGCAGGTTCCGCTTCAACGGTATCGCTTTCCAGGACGACAAGCACCCCAACGAGGTCCTGGTGACGGAGCTTCCCGTGCGGGTGTGGACGGATGACTTCAAGTCCCGCCTGGAGGAGGTGATTCGCGCGGAGAAGTCGCCCTCGTGGATCAAGGACTACAAGGAGTTCAACGACCACCAGAACGTGCACTTCCAGATCCAAATGGACGAGAAGCACATGAAGAGCGCTCTGGAAGAGGGTCTGATTGAGCGCTTCAAGTTGTCCAAGACTATCGGCACGACAAACTTGGTCGCCTTTGACACGAATGGCAAAATCCGGCGGTACGAGAAGGTGGAGGACATCTTGGAGGAGTACTACCAGTACCGCTTGGGCGTGTACACGCAGCGCAAGGAGCACTGGCTTGGTGTTTACCACACGGAGTATAGTAAGATCCGGAACCAGTACCGCTTCATCTCCGAGATCATGGAGGGCAAGCTCGTGGTGGCCAAGAAGAAGAAGACGATTGTCGTGGAGGAGCTGCGTGAGCGCAAGTACGACGCATTCCCCAAGGAGGACGGCAACAAGACGGCCAAGTCAAAGGACGACGACGACAATGTCGAGGATGAGGACGATGATGCCGATAGCGGCGGCTCTGCCCGCGACTATGACTATTTGCTGTCGATGGCCATCTGGTCGTTTACGACGGAGCGCCTGGAGCGGCTGAAGAAGCAGATCGAGGCCAAAAAGGAGCAGTACGATGTGCTCAAGTCCAAGAGCGAGAAGGACCTGTGGTGCGCCGACCTCGACGAGTTCTCCAAGGAGTGGGAGAACCAGCTTCTGCTTGACGCCGACCTGCGCAAGACTATCAACCGCATGGGTCGTCGTGCTTCCAAGAAGATTGGTGCTGGCGGCCGTGGCCGCAAGGTCAAGGACGAGGACGACTATGTCGAGAAGAAGCCTGCGCGTGCGCCCAAGGTGTCGGCGGCGATGAAGGCGCTGAACGCGGCCAAGCCCGTGGAGAAGACGCAGCAGCGGTTTGCGGAGATGTTCACGGCCAAGCCCAAGGCTAAGCCGGCCAGCCAGAAGCTGGGCACTGATGGGGCCGCAGACGACTTCTCGGACGACGACTTTGCTGCCCTGGCCAAGCCCAAGAAGGCCAAGGCTGCCGAGCGCGTTGTCGAGCTCAGCGACGACGACGAGATGGACGAGGTGGTGCCGACAATTGCCAGCGCCGTGGCCGGTGGCCGCACCAAGCGTGCCGCTGCGACCAAGGCCAAGACGTGGACGCTCGACTCGGAGTCGGAGCAGGACGAGGATGACGATGAGGAGATGCTCGGCGACGTGGGCGCCATGGTCAAGGGCATTGGCGGATCGGAGCCCAAGGGCCGCCTGAGCCTGTTTGCCATGTCGCGGCCGGAGACGAGCCAGGGCGACAGCAGTGGCAGCGGTGCTTCTCTGCCCAAGCAGACAGTCCGCGCCAAGCCGTCCAAGTCGTTTGACTTTGACAGCCACGACGACACCAACTACGAGGCGCTGGCTCTGTCGTCGCCGCGCAAGTCGACCAAGGGCGATGACGACATCAAGTCGGAGGACGAGGACGACAGCGATCTGCGCCCGGCTGGCAACAAGTCGGCCATTGGCTCGACGTCGGTTAGCGTGGGCTCGACACTGGCCAAGAAGGGCCGCGGCCGTCCTGCGGGCTCCAAGCCCAAGGCCAAGGAGGACGCGCCAAAGAGCAAGGCGGCCGCCTCTGCCGCCTCGGCATCGACCCAGCTGTCCCCCGCGGCCAAGGCCTACGCCACCAAGAAGGCACAGGCCAGAGCTGCGCTGTTTGATAGCGACGACAGCATGGACGACATGGAGGAGGCCATTGTCTCGCGCAAGCCGGCTGCCTCCAAGGTGACCAAAGCCGCCGCCAAGCCTGCTGCCAAGCCTGCTGCCAAACCTGCTGCAAAGGCTGCTGCTGCTCCCAAGCGCGCTGCACGGGGAGCCGCGGCCAACAAGAAGAAGCCGGTGTACGTCGACGACGACGACGAGGAGGACGATGTGAAGGACGAGGATGACGAGTACTCGATGGACTTTGACTAGATGGTGTTTATGTGTTTATGGGGTGTTCGAGTGTGTTTTGATCTTGCGGGTTTATGTTTCGGTTTTTTTTCTGCTTCGGTTCTGATCTGCTTGTGTTCTGTTCTTGTTTTTGCTTTCTGATTTCACTTTGCACACTGTGTTTTTATTCTGCTTTTCTAATGACGACATATACGTGTGCTTATGGGCTTGGCAGCCGTGCGAGACCGGCTTTGAAAATGGTGGACATTTGTTTTTACGCTGTGCTCTACAACACTGCAAATAGCGCCGTTGTGCATTGAATCTGACTCTTTATTCCGGAAAACAAAGTACCACTAAAAAACCGATCCTGAGATACACATGTCGTGGATATATGTTGCTGTTGTCTTTATGGCTGTACTTGTCTCGCTTCTGTTCCAGTTTTCTTAATGACAATTCTTGCGTTGGTACAGCACAATAAATGATGCTTTGACAAATGTTTTGACAAATGTTTTGACAAATGCTTTGACAAATGCTTTGGCAGGACTCGTGCAGACGATATAAAATGGGCACTTGTATTGCATGGCATTTGGCAGTCCTTATTTTCTTAATATTTGGTCAACTACGACACTGTTTTTGTCACGTAACACAAGCCCAGACCGCTATTTCACGGCCAGGCCCGGTTGGCGGCTTTTTCATACTGTATTGCATGCATTTATTCTTCGCATTTTATCAGTGTTGAACACCGTCCTTGTATTTTTGTTGTATATCTAATGTTGAAAACTGGACGTTGCAATATGACCGAACATTTGCACAATATGTCGTAAACAGTTACCGTCTGGCGGCTAGGCGCTAGTGGGAAATAATCAGCCGATGAAAACCGCAAATGCGCTACCCATATGTCGTATATACGTCACTTATCGGGAAGCCACTATCAAGCAACAAACGGTCCTATAGTCTAGCGGTTAGGACATTGGATTCTGATTCCCGGTTTCTGGGCTTGATCTGAATTTCCAGTAGCCCCGGTTCGATTCCGGGTAGGACCTTACTTTTTGCACTTTGACCTTTGACCAGCGATTTTTTTTGGTGATGGCCTGTATTTTGTTGAAAACGCACTGTTTATTTTTTGTCAGAAAAATAGAGTATGAAATAACGAGCAGGAAAAAACGGTGCTCGAGTTACAATGTCTTTTCTTTCCCAATGGGGGGTGTAAATAGATGCTTATGTCTTTGGAAAGATGAACAGGATAAAAGTGCACTTTTAACCGTGCAAAAAAACGCAGGAAGCAGGCCAAGAAAGAAACTGCACAGATCAAACAGACAGATGCAAGACAAGCCACACCGGGCCATGCCACGAGGCCCGAAAGTCCTCAAATACAGGGAGGCTTTCCGACTGCAACCAAATCCTTGCATTGTCACGACAATGTCTCCTTTGCAAAAAGTGACAAAAAAGTGACAAACGGACTTGCCAACGTATCAGCGCCTCAACGTACTCGACGAGGCCTGATTGAAGAAGTTGCGGTGTGATAAGGCAGAAGCGGCCGTTTTGAGAGGCCTGCCGTCTGAGCCGACTGGGCCACCTGGGGTTCATTCCCTCTTTTGTCCATGCGAACCTGGGAAAGAAAAGGACTGTGAAAAGAAGCACAGGCATTTTGGAAGTGGCAAGGCTGAGGAACGGTTGGCAGACAAGTGCCACGCAAAAGTGCAAACGCCATGTGGGTGGCAGGTGAAGAACGAGGGGGATCCGTCGCTAAAAAAAGAAAAAAGAAAAAAAGAGAGAGAGAGAGACAGAGAGAGAGATAAAAAAGAGATAGACAGAGAGAAGACAAGAGAAAGAGGGGCAAAGACGAGCCCGACCAGAAGAGTGAGCAGCCACAATGCATGGGACTTGAAGAAGCCTGCAAAGCAGAGGTACATGTGTTGGTTGGACATGTAGACGTGGAACAGAATGTCACGATGGCCATGCAAAACGGACCACAAGAAAACAAGTTTTGTAAATCGCAATTTAAATCGAAATAAAAAAGAAACTCGAGATTGACAACAAGATACCAAACAGACAGAAACGGGTAAACGAGATCAAGAAAAACCAATATGAGAAGAAAGAAAATACAGAAAAGATAGAAAATAAAACGAGCGCGCGGGTATTCAGATCCTTACAAAATGCCAATGTTGTTCCCAAATGCCCGTCTGCCAAAAAACCAAGATATTTTACCTGCGCCCTTTGCTTCCCTTCTCTTTCTTCCATTCGTATCGTTTGCCAAATAAACACTTTTTTGCTTTTCGCAGATCGTTTCCCCTGTTTCCTTTGAACCTTCCTTCTAGGTTTGCCCATTGCGAAAAGAAAGACAAGAAAAATGAAATAGAAAATCCATCCACCGTTTTGACCATTTTGCCTTGCTCCTTGTTGCGTTGTCGTCCTGGGTTGGTGGTTCCAGCATAGTTGGGTCGTCCTGAATGCTGCTTTCATCGTTCTCATATCCACGTCTCCTTCGCGTGTGTTGTTTACTGTTGTCGGTCGTAACAAACATCATCCAAACAGGTCATAAGAAACGTTATATGAGAATAGCACAGCGCTGACAAGAATCCTGATGGGGTCAAAAAAAAAGACAAGAAGAAATGAAAGGCAAAAAAGGAAAGAAAGAAAAAAAAAGAAATATAAAACCAAAACGCAAGGCAGAACCAAAGAGCAAAGTCATCTGCAGAGATAAGTAGCGACACCAAATGCTGCTCACAGACAACGTTCCAAATGCTGTCGCTCACGACATGGTGACACTGGACGCCTGGGGAGCTAGAGACGGGTAATAGCCGCTGGAGCTTGGTTTGCCCTCGTAGCGGCCACACCGGCCCGAATAGAAGCTGTCGCCAGGGTAGAACGTGCCATGACCGTGATGAGGCCCTTCGTTCTTCACCCTTGCCGCCTCGGCAGCACTCGCGCTGAGATGCGGAAGAGCTGTCTCATGGTCGCCACGTTGGTGAGAGTGAGAGAAGAGCTCCACTGATTGGCGCGGGTCCTGCGGGTTTTCGCAGATCGGCGTCGGATAATATTGGTAGTCCTTAGCTACCGCGATGCTCTTCGCATCGTCCGCAGACATACCCTGAGACTCCATGTCAACGTCAGGTTGGGAGTGTTGCTGATGGTGACGCGATGCGCCGCCGTAGTGGCCGGACCGTGGGTCATAAGAGTTGCCGTATGCCGCAGGGAGCAGGTTGGATCCAGGCGAGCCAAAGTCGGTACCCATCACCTGCGAGCCCCCGTAGCCAAGATTGCCAGCAGAGCCGCCAGGGCCACTGCTTGTGCTACTGCGCCGTTCCGACTGGTAATGCCCTGGTGACCGGCCCCGGACAATCATCTTGGCCGACTTGCGGTGCGCCACCTTGACACTGTGCCAGTCGTTGCTGCCTGGCGCGCCCACCTCGGCCCAAAGCTCGACGAGAAGGTGGTAGTATTGCTGCGCGGCACGACGTTTCCCGTTGTTTGCGGTTGCTTGTTTGAACTGGATGCGCTCAAATGTGTGCTCTGTTGGGTGTCCGGCCTGTGGCGGACCGTAGCTGTGATCGTACCGGCTCCCCACGGGCATGCCGCCGTCTGTGGCATACATACCCATGCTGTGGTGAGATGGCTGCGGCGGCTTGGCGATAAGATGCACCTTTTCAGGGCGCGCAATGGGGCCCTTGTCGCGCTTTGGGGTGTGCTGGACCAGCTCGATGACGTGGTTGTCGTTGTCCGATACGACGGCCGAGATACTCATAGAGAAGCCCTGGACGTTACTCCTCTGGCCGTTGGTCTGGAGAAACGTCATATTGGCGGACGGATAATGGGGCGAGACGCCAAATGAGCATATGCAAGAAAAGTAGTTGCGTCGGTAGCATGTCCACTCTTTTTCGGCCAGGAAAAACCCCTTGTCGATTGTGCCGTTGATCTCCAGCTTGACAGCCTGGCCGGCCCCGGGACCGTCGACGTATTGAAGGGTGCCGAACGTTGTCGTTTCCATTAGCGGTGGGATCTGGGGCTTGCCCCCGAACGAGCCAGAGTCCATCTTGTATGGTGCTGTGTAAGTCTGGTTGGGGCTGGGAGTGGGGGAGAGGGGGTGGTGACGGTGTGTTCCAGGGAACGAAGGCGACCGAGTTGGGTGATCAGTGGCCCGCCGAAAGGAGGGTGTCGCAGTCGCGTACAGATCCCGTGTGGTGATCTGGCCGGTAGGATGAGGCAACTGTGCCCGGTGGGCATGCCCCAAACTGGACGACGAAGTGCTGTTTCTGGTATCACATGGCGTCAGTATTTAGACAGACATACTCGAGGGAATGCAGCCGGGGGGGGGGGGGGGGGGGGGGGGGCGGGGGAGTGGCCGTGGCGGGAACCGAGTCGGTGGCCGTGGCGGTCGCAGTCACAGCCGCCGACGTGGAAGTCG